>PVLA01000239.1:543228-667500 GCA_004027455.1 Hydrochoerus hydrochaeris
CACGGCAGGCGCTTATGCTGCTGAGCTAAACCCCCAGCCCCTCAAGCCATATCATCCTGACTGCCCTCCTCAGCTTTCTCTGAGCCACTTTCCTTAGTTCCGGCAATGACTGGAACTAAATACTCAACACCTGCAACCTAAAGAGTTTATCTTGGTTCACGTTTTCAGTCCATTTTCTACTAGCTCCAAGAAAAGGTGGCACAGCAGAGGGACCTAACAGAGGAAAAGTGACTCATGTCACCGCACCGCAAAGCAGAGAGGAAAGGGCAGAGACAGGGAAGAAGATAGAATCTGCAGTTCACTTTCTCAGCATCCCTCCTCTTCTTATCAGACCTCACCTCCCAACCCCCAGCCAGCAGCTGTGCCCCCTGACTCAGTTACTTTTCAAAGCACCTACCTCTGAGCCCATGACTTTGGGGGGATGTGTAGATACAATCTGTAACAAGTTCTAAAATAATGTAACCCTATTCTAGAATTTTCCACATTTTTCCCCGTGTATAAAATAAAGTTTCATAATTAGCCGCTTCAAAGTCATGATCTACTACTATTCATAAACAAGGCAAAAATCAAATGGGTTGTAAACAACCTGATGCGTTTGTTGTTTTTGAAAAATAAGCCCCTTATTTTCAAAAAAAATTCTATAAGGAGAATAGTTGAATCCTATATTGCTTCCCAAGATTACTTGTTTTGAAACTGAAACCTATTAAAAACACACAAAAAAATGCTCTATATATTTAACTTTTGTTATAATGTTAACCTTTATTGTGTTTATGAATGCATGTCTATGAATTCATAACTTTCACAGTAAGAGGGTCCTCATAAATAAAACAACTCACTTTAGATCTGTGTTTCAATTTGTAAGGCAACAAGCAAGCCAACAGATGGATGCATTTTTAATTAGTCAATCCATTGCTAGCTTTTGCTTAGAAAATTCTTTTGCAGGTTTGTAACAAAAATTTTTCCCAGGGTTAAAATAAAGAAACAAATGCAATCTCAGAATCACAGGTTTCCTACAAGAATGATCTATTTCAATACTTTGATAACCTATTCAGTTTTCATCTAAAGATAAATTAAACTAAATTATTGGTGGAAAAACAAACCGAGCAAAATAATTTGAGGTTATTGTATATCTGAGACATGAATAAAATTACCTTCAACCTCTAGCTTCTTTTGTGTTTACCAGTTTTAACTGAGTTAAGGAAGCCAGTATGATTCAATTCAATTCCAGGCTGTTTTTGCAGTAGTGTACGAAAAGAGCCTACAATATTATGCTTCAGCTTTTAATTTGCATTATACTGACAAATAACGTCAGGAGAAGATACTCTTTGTTTTGGAAAAATTGCTAGAAAAATGAGAAGGTAATATTTATCAAGGGAAGCCAGATGCAAGCTGTGAAAGGTTTTCAGAGAGTATATTGGGTGGTTCCCAATTTTAAAAGACTGTCTTTTTCTAAAAAGAATAAAATAGTCTATCAGATTAGCTCTTCATATGCACAGTGTAAAGGGAATGGAGCAATGAAGTAATTATTTTAATAATTCAGGCACTTAAAACTTTTCTCCGAAATATCCCAATGATTGATATGATAATTTTGACTGAATTAGTCAAATTACTCTTTCACAGTTTGCCTTCTCATTACGTGAGCAGATACAATCAAAGTGTGGATGTAACATTTATAAATGCAGAACCCTAAACTCATAGCTTACAGCACCTATTCATCCAATTATATATAATCACTTAACTTTTGGCAACATAGGTAGCAATAATTTATCATCCACTTTTTCAAGTGGCCTATTTAGATCTTTTCTTCTGAGACCTGATAGTGCTGCTATACAAAGAATTTCAAGGGATGACCACAAACCAATAGAACTACATAACTATGATCAACGATTTTGGCAAATGCATATATGCGCTATGGGTAACAATTCAAACACTGAAAGAAAAATTGGGTGAATGATTTTCACAATGTTTTATTAGTTTATCTGACAAAATATGTTAACATCAAAATATATGCTTCTCCAAAAGCTGGGAATAAGGGAAAAAAAGGTAAGGGAGGGGAGGAAGGAAGCAAAGGAAGGAGGGAGGAAAAAAGGAAGAAAGAAAAAAGGTAGGAAGGATCAGTCCTAAATCAGAAATTCAGTGAATTGTGTGGCAAGTCTGATAACAGCTATGTACCATTTTTATTGTATGATTACATTTTTACAGGTTAGAAACATAGAAAGACAATAAAAAACCCAACTAACGATGCCCCCAAGTAATCTAATCCTCTACACAGGTGTAGAAATCGAAACAATTTCCTGAAATCTAGTTTCATTTTTGTGGTTAAGATTACATGTATAAGACTAGGTGAAACCTTTGTCTTCAGAAAGTTAATACACAGAATTTTTGATCATGGCTAGGAAAAGATGCTTTATATGAATAAGATGGTTGATCAGTCAGGAGAACTACATAACTTTATTTTTCTTCTTTTTCTCTAAGATGAAAAGATGAATTTTCAAACTAGAAAAAGAAAAGAAGGAAAAAAGATTGAAACAGAAACAATAAGTTATCAGCCTCTGAGGTTGACACCAGGCTATCTTTGTGAACAAGGCTGACATAATTTCTCTACAGTGATGGGGGGGTGTGTGGAAAACAACTTTAAATAATTCTGCATCTCTAAGTGCTGTCCATCTTTCTCTAAGGGAAATAAAAGAACTTCCAAATACAATTGTGAAATCATGGTTGACAGTCCTTAACTCACCCTGAGAATGAAAGGGAGAAGAGGAAATTGGCAAGTGACAAATGGCATCTCGTTATTTAAAATGTGAAAAGGTTAGATTCCAGAAATGATCCACCAATGAAATTAATGATGGTCTCTGGCAAAATGTTCTCACAATCCCAACAGATTGTTAAACAGACAGCTTGGGAACGTGAAAAAAAGGAGAAGTGAATATTAACCATCAGAATTACTTTACCAAATTCAAGTTATGCCACAGTCTATAGACTATTTCTCGCACCCAATATACATATATATATAATACACACCCAATGAAGAGTTGTTGACTGTTGTTATTTCTGGTTGAATACTTAGATAACACCATAACCTATCTTACATTTAGAAACACACTGACCAGGTGTTCCATGCAAAATGGACCAGATGTCTCTGCCTAGTTTCCCACGTATATCAGTGATTAAGATGATAATCAGAAGGAATTTTCTGGTATCTCCAAATGGCACACGACTGATAAAGATTGGTTATTTCACCAAGCAAGAACCAGCGTGAGAACCATCTTGCTCAGTGAAACAGAAGAGTCAACTCCAAGCTGAAGATCCAAAGAGTTAAAAAATGTTAGGTTTAGATGCTTAAAAGATCTGTTACAAACCTACACTGTTTTACCAGGACTGATCGTAATCCAATCTGGTTTGTTGGATCGCTGTTTTGTATTGATAGATTTTATTCAAAGCTGTTATGATTGATGGTATCAAGTCTGAGAGTATAGGCAACTGCACTGAAGATGACAAGATTCACTAGAATATCCACTCTGGCTTGATTATTAGCTGCCTTTGAAGTTTTATACTGTCTATAATATTTTATTTGTACTAAAATTTGTATGTACTGCTATATTCAATTATGCCTGATGATATAGACAATTCTATTGAAGATAATAAGCAACACAGTAATCACTGTAGATCACCTTGTACTGTGGTTTTATATGACTTTTTGGTTTCATGTTTTTATAGGAATTTGTTTTGTTTTGTCTTGCTAAGTTTGTTTTTCCATCTAATACAGAAAGGATAAAAATACACGTAGAGACTCATACATGCATAGCTGTTTACACTCTCACTGTTTGAGTATCTACTTTATATGCTTTAATTTTATAATTTGAACAACTATTTCTAAGAGGACAATATGTAATTTATCAACTAGTGATTTCTTATTGTTTATCTTTTTTTTTTGAAATTCTGTATTATTTCTACCCTTTACATGCTTTTGTTTCTCTTTAAATAAAAAAAAATTCAAAAAAAAAAAGATCTGTTACATAGGTCCATGATGAAGAAGGTATCATTTTATATCCATTCATGTTAAAAAATATATTTATTAAATGGAAATTCAAGAAAAAAATTGAACATATGACAGAACAAATACAGCTTTAGGCTAAATCAGGGAAATTATAGTATCCAGATGAAGAGAGGAGAGATACTCTGCACAATATGTGCCATCACATCAGGAGTGGGTGTCAATTCTGGGGTTCACATTTTTCCTGGGACAGTGACAAATGACAAAAATCGGGGGGAAGGCAACTGCCTGAGGCCAGGTCTTCTGAGAAACTGAGAGAAATGAGTCATGTTAACAAAGAGAAGCTTAGCTTTGCAGACCAAGACGGTTGTCCTCAAGTCATGGGACGGCTGTCCTTGCAAGAGGAGCATCTGTCCTCTGTTGCATTCCAGGGGTAGACCTGAGGTCAGAAAGTAGCTCTATAAGGGTGCAAATTTGTTGTCAATATGTGAAAAAAACTTTCTTGGAATTTAAATTTTTCTGCATCTACTAGTCTGTTACGTAGCGCTTTCCAAGAAGGATCTAGCTAATCATTTACCAGCATTTCAGAATAAGGGAAATCCTGCACTGACAGGAAAGTAGAATTCCTTAGTCTCTAAAAGCATTTAGGGAAGGATGGCAAAAGAGAACAAATTGCCGGAGACTTCAGAAAAAAATCAGATGTGGAAATTCTGCATAGGATGACAGCCACTGAAAATGTCAATGAAGATTCATTCGAAAGGCAGTGTTTATTCGAGGGAAGGTTTGGAAGAAGTAGTCATTATCTAGGACAATGGCACTTATGAAAATATAACATGGGACATAGCTGTAAGCCATATGCATAAGTATTTTAGCAGCCATGCTTAAATAGTAAATCAAACCAGGTAAAATTAACTTCAGTCATATATTTTATTTAACAGCATACATCTGAAATATTATTACCATTTCAGCATAGACTTAACAAAATTACTTAAGGGATATTTTATATTCTTTGCTTCATATGAAGCCTGTGAAGCCATTTTTGTGTGCCTCATACTTCTTGCACATCTTAATCCAGACCAATCCCATTTTGAGTGTTTAGTAACCACATGTACTAACTGGTTACCATATTGGATGGCCTGGATTAGATGCTAAAGGCTCTGAACAGGACTAGTTAAAATAAAAAGGGTTATTAGTAAAATAAGGCTGCGTCATACAGGTTACCCAGATATTTTGGAGACACAGCCGAAAGAAAGAGTGTAACACCGTGGAATGTTTTCAGTCTGGCAGCCACAAGAGTGATAAGAGCCAGGAATACAGGTGGAGTTTGACCAAACAGAGCAAAGAATCCAACTGAGGCTGAACTGCACCTGCCCCACTCCTGGTTGCCCCAGCAACCCGACTCCCTCCACATGCTAATGACATTATAATGAGAACATCCATATGCAAATGAATTAAGTGGTAATTACAGGCAGCTCTTCACTTGTTCTACTAGCTCCACTTAAGAGAGTGGCGGCTGAGAGAAGAGATGGGGAGAATTTGATACTGCACAGAGGAGATCACAAAAGCAAAGAATCTGAGTTATAAAGGAAAATGGTTATCTGGAGCCCATTCAATAGACCATGAAGTTATGTAGTTACATATTCACATTGTTCTGTCGGTTTGGCTTTCCTTGTTCTTACCATCACTCAAGGGGAGACGGACCACCCAGGGAAAGGGGGAAAGAACCGCGAGACAGAAGTAACTCTATAGAAAAGGCACAGTTTGGAGAAAGCAATTCCTTTCCACCTCCCCCCACCACCACTTCGAAATGAATTACTTATGAGTTGTTCTAGCTTTCAACCCATCCATGGGGAGCCATAGTGAAAAACACTGAAATTCTGGGAAAAGATAAAAAGGGGAAAGAAAGCCTGTCCTTTATTCTTGGTTCTGGTTTGCTCTTAATTGCTTTTTGCAGTTTTCCCCAAGTAGATCAGAGCCACATTGTAATTAATAGTGAACAAGTTGAATACTGAACTTCAGAAACTTGATAACCCTGGCAACATGATGTGGGAATAGTGAGTAGAGCTAGATCTTGTATCATGTAGATATTTTTAGGTTTCCAGAAGCTTGTTAAGTCTCTCAGGAAAAATATAATAATACATTTATTAAAAAATGTAGTGGATGGTAGGTTCTGAAAACATTCAGATCAAATAGGCATGCATTCAAAGATACATTATTTTGGTGACCAGATCAATAGATATAACAGCCTATTAACACTATACATCAGTATATGGTTTTCCAGTGTGAATTTATATAGAAAATCATAACCGAGAGTGATGTGGAATAATACTAGTGCTTATTATTTATTGGGAACTACTGTAAGTTACATAACAACACTGGGAGGTAAGTATCATTTTTAGGCTGTTTTCCGAGTGGAATCATAAAGTACCTTGCTCAAGATAGTTAAGTGGTAGAACCAAGTACCATGTCCAGTTAACTTGGCTCCAGAATCTTCAGGTGTATATTGTAAGGGATCAAGGACAGAACCTTCAAAAAGATGAATCAATTTTTGTTAATAGTCAACACTGAACTATTTTGGTAACTAGTAGAACTAACAATACAGTGAAATTATTTCTTAAGACTATCACATTTAGAACAAAGTAATGGGCCTGGAAGAGAAAGATCATGCAAGGGACAAAAACAAAAGTGCTGGCAAGGGCCCAACTGTCAAGCAATCCTAAAATTAGAGGTCTTCAGAAAGGTGCTGTTGAAGGATTTTGATGGGAAGTTTAATTTTGTATGAGTGTTAAGTACAGGAAGGAAAAGAAACTTGAGCTACTGGGAACAGCTAGTTGAGCTAAAATTTCTTTTTGTTGTTGTTTTTGTTTTTAGCACTAGGGATCGAACTCAAGACTTTGTGCTTGCCAGGCAGGCGCTTATGCCATTGGGCTAAATTCCCAGCTAAAATTTTTTTATGCAGGTGAACGTACATGACAAGGATAACAGACAGTCTGAATCAAATAGTTGGGGAAAAGAAATTTCTAAAGCAAAGATTGAAGTGCGACTCTGGATATTGATAGAGTGGGAGAAATGAGGACAACAGAAAAGAAGGATAACGACTCCAGATTTGATCTGTGACTTTGTGCCTGAGTGAGTGGGGGACAGATGGAGACATTTCAGCGGCAGTTGGATGATGGCAGAGTCTCAGCCTGGGCATTATTGGCATCTTGGATCAGAGAGTTCTCCATGATGGCGGCTGCCCTGTGCCTGGCAGGATGAGCAACAGCCCCTACCCACTGGGTGACAGTAGCAGCATTTCCCAGGGGATACAGATTACCATAAGTCCCCAGGGGTGGGAGTGGGGGTTTTGAGGAGCCATACTTGTAAAATCAGTCTTTGAGAAACACCAGTAAAAAGAAAGAAAAGAAAAGAAAAGAAAAGAAAAGAAAAGAAACAAAGCAGACTGAGATAGAGTAGGACAACCAGATAGAAATATCCAAGTGTCCCCGGTCTGGGTAGTGCAGAATCAAAATTTCAGAGAGAGAGAAGAACAGACTATGGAGATGTGAAGACTTTGCTTTAGTTTTGTAAAGAAGCAATAATCATGGAATATTTGAAGTGAGAGTTCAGAAGGAGGAGGAGGAGGAGCAGCAGTAGTGTAGAGCTCTGGACTAAACAAAATTCAAACAGAAAAAGAAAAATCATCATTGAAGTGTCTGAGGCAGCATGTGGAGAAGGGAAGGAAGCCAGGTTGGTCCCTAGATTCCCGCAAGGAGAAGTTGGAGGAGGAAAGGCTGAGCAGTCTGTGTGAAAGAAACCATGGGCAAGGATGTCGTGTGGATCCCGGGATCTCTTGTGGATCCAGGGATCTCGCAAAGGGATGACAGCAAAATCCGTGTGTGTGGCGGAGGTGGTGCAGGTGTGGGGTCGCAAGGAGATCTCAAATAGCTAAAGAATGAGTAGAGCAGATGGAGGCTGGGTTACCTGATGGGGAGGGACTTTGACCCTGAAGATCAGAGGAGAATGAGGACACCTAAAAAATAGCAAGGCCAATTGAAAAGGCAGACTTTGCCTTTTGCGGATATGAAATAACAGAGCAAGTTTTAGAAAAGGCAAGCAGATGGGAAACCCTGATAGACAAAGTCTGGGTTCCCAGGGAAAACCCCGGTGTCTCCATTTGATCTCTGCACCAAGAAGACTGAACAACTGGGATGAACATCACCTGCTTAATGCTCTTCCCAAGGAGCCCTAAAAGTCAGACAGAACAGAAAACACAGTCCCCAATTTTACTTTTTGGTGAAAGAGGGATTCAAAAGCCTAGATGCTTTCTAAGGGGAAGGGACTTTGCTCCTTATGCCTTTTGTACTGGAAACGCACATTAATTATTGCAAAATATATGCAGTTTTGTTTAAAGAAAGGCAAGGGTTTGGGAAGAAAATGTGCTTTTCTGGTCTTCTCTCAAAGAAAGAATTCTAGAGTGACACTGTGCGCAATTTTTAAGCACATTATCTGTGGGTGTGAGACAGAATAAAATTGGTCTTTCGCCAGTTGCCTGAGTCAGTTGTTTGGAAGTTGAAGCCAGAAGACTGTAGTAGGCATAAGTAAGTGCAACTAAAAGGGGATTTCTTAGACAATTTGTAAGAAAAGTGGATTTTAAGTCTATGAAGTCATCCAGTATGTTTAGCTTGTCTAAAGTACAATCTTGCCTCCCCAGAGAAAAGATTTTTTTCAACAAATAAAACCTCTCATGGAACTTACTTTCTGTTATTTTTCTAATCAACATTTTTATCTGTTTATGCACTTAAAGTTGATTAGAATCAGAGGTGCTGACTATATACATAAATGTTAGATTATTGTTAATTTTTCTAAATTATACAAAACCTACACACATTCCCTGAAACTTTTTAAAATGGTGTATGTGCTACTCTCTGATCCAGAAAATCTCCCCATGCATCACTGTAGTGACTCACCATCAACAAATTTAATGTGAGCAGAGATAGTACCTACTTTTTGGCAAAGGAACTTTATATAAAATCCAGATAATCAAGCTGGGCATGATGGCTTATCCTTGCAAACCCAGCATGAGAGAGACTGAGGCAGGAGAAGGGCCATCAATTTGAGGTCAACCTGGGCTTCACAGTTGGCTCAAGGCTTGCCTGAATTACTGTGTCTCTAAACACCAGAACAAAACAAAGATAGAAAATCTAAGTGTTGAATAAAACATACTGAACTGGTTTTCATTTAATGGATTTTTACAGGCCTTCTTTTTCCAAATTATGAATAATACCTTGAGGATTTCAAAAATTTTAAACATAAAGTTTTATTATTCTTTATCTATAAACTTTATTCACATTGCCTTTTTTATTTTACAGGGAAAAATAAAAATAACAATAAAACAGTTGCAAAACAGGCTCATAGAAGACTAACAATGATTAATACATTGCATAGTCTTATCTTCTTAGTGTTTTCAGAGTACAAGATACAGGCATGAAATCTTGTCCAAACAATATTAGCACAAACCATTCTTTATGAACTAGAGAAACTAGCTGTATAACTATCTTAACTATTTTGTCACATTGCCTTTTGAGTTGCTCTGTGAAAAACTACTTATATAAAAAAAGAAAAGGTACTTATTGAAAATGATTCACTGAAAAAAATTGCTAGTGCCATGTATCCTAAGATATTCCATGGAAAGCATTAAATTTCAACGAAGTGTATTACATTGTAATTGATATTAAAAGATCATAATTATATACAGGCAAAGCCTTCTAGGGTTTTTTAAATATCTTTCTGCATAGTTTGCATATATATTCAAACATGCACTCGCGTTTATTTTTGTTTGTTTGTTTTTGAGTATGGGAAGTGTGTTGAGTTTTGGGAATGCTACAAAGTCCCTGTCTTCCTACAGATAAGCTTCCAGTGTGGGCAGGCAGCAACTGAGCAATGAGCAAATAGCATAAGTAATTAATAAATAAGACAGGAACAGGACATTTGAGAAGGACATTGGAAGAGGACGTACACGTCTATATACAATGTATTCACCAGGATGTCCTCACTGTTTATATATGCAATGCATATGTTACAGCTCCACATATATATTTATGTTGGGTTAAAATAAAACTTTATTCATCAAAGTAGAATGTCAGTCATTAAGTGCCTGATTAAAAAGGAACAGATGTTTAAAGCACAAATTAATTTATTTGAATGCAATCTTTCCCCAGCCTTTAATCTAGCTATTTAAATTAAGTTTAATTCAAACACAACTTTATTGATAGGAAAAACTGAATACTTTTAATCTCTTTATGGTTATCTATTTTGTTTACCTAAAGTTTAAAAATCAGGTGAGATATACTATTTTTATTGTGTCTTATCAGTAAATTTAGCCTTAAGTATTGCTAATAGTCATATCCTTGACTTTATTTGCTTATCTTCGCAATTCACATTATAGTTCACAACTTGTAAATTACAAATAAACATGAACTTTCCATCATAGTAAGAACTTGTCGTTTCTACCAGATCATTAACCTATGCTATTTGTGTACATGATATGCACGAAGACTGTTTACCGTACCAATGCTTCCAATAAAAAGTACAATGTAATACAAAATTAACATTGTAGCAACATATAAAACTCAGGACAATATATTCAGAAATTGATTCAATAACACTACTACAATGTAAGTTAACTCCTTTTATATGTGTGGTTAAAATTTGTGAATTCCCAGAAGATATAAAAATAGTTAAGATGAAGGAAAAAATGGTTAATGTGAACAAATATAAAGGGTACTGCAATAGATAGGAGCACAGGACACCACACTGATTTAACATGAGCTATCTCAGTAAATCTTGAAGTTCTGACTTCAGGACATTGTTGATATTTTTGTAGGGTCATTTCCAAACACTATGATTCATTTGGTCAGCAAGAGTTCAGATATTTTACAATCAGTCAAGTTATTGCGCTTGAGAAATATTCTTTATATGTAAATTTCCTGGGTTCCTATGCATTAGTAACCAATATTCCCAGATATTCCTGTAAGTGTATTGTTTATACTTTGGTTATAAATAAGCCTGGAACATAAAACTTTGGTGCAACTTCTAAAATTTAACTAAGAAAATTATTCTGAGCTTGGGATTTAGCTCAGCAGCACAAGTGCCTGCCTGGCAAACGCAAGGTCATGAGTTCAATCTCCAGTACCAAAAAAAAAAGTGGAGGGGGCTGGGAATTTAGCTCAGTGGTGTAAGTACCTGCCTGGCACTCACAAGGTTGTGAGTTTGAGCCCCAGTACAAAAAAAAAAAAAAATCCAAAAAAGCCTAGAAATATTAAGTGCGTAATATCTTCAGTGCAAGTAGTACAGTCCAACTACTTAGCTTTATATTTTTTCAACATGGGCCAAGCCTATGATTTCCAATGTTAGTTTTCTCCCTTTTTAAGTGGTCTTTTCCTATGGCCTTTGGGAATATTTCAAAAGGCAAAGAAACCAACAAAAACCTGTTAAAATAAAATGATCCATCAACCAGCAACTAACTAAGGAATGTTTAATCTTGTAGTAAGCCCTGTGAAGACCGAAGAAGAAATACTTGCCATGCTGCTGGCTTCAACTGGAGATCTTGGAATCCTGACAGAAGTGAGATGAGAAATAAACCTATTTAGAGGGCTGGGGATTTAGCTCAGCGGCACAAGCACCTGCCTGGCAAGCATGAAGTCGTGAGTTTGATCACCAGTACCAAAAAAACAAAAACAAAAACCTGATTTGGACGTTAAAGCAGCAGAATATGATAGAATCTTAATTATAACCACCCTGATGCTAAGTGTGTATGTGTGAGTGTGTGTGCATGTGCCACGTGGCATTCTGACATCAAACAATACTTGTGTATCAACAGTGGAAGGCTAGTGGGTAGTAACGTAAGAACATTGCTTGTGTATTTTTTTCTGGCTCACCTTAACTGAATCTGTCTTCTCTTTTTTGAGATAATTACTTAAAGGAAAGCTGAAGGGAAGGGGACAGAAGCCCTGGCCACGTCTCTGTCCCAGCAGCCGTCCGCAGGACAGCGTCTGAGTGGCCGTGTGCCCTGGCGTGGCCCGCTTTGTTCTGACCTCTTGGAACACTGAGGTTACGCTAACCCTATTTACGAGATCCAGCAACATCTGGTGGCATTGGCATCCTTGTTTAGCTCTGACTGTCACTCCGTGTCACCGGATGAATGTCTCCGGGCTCCCGTTGGGGGTGTGTGATAATAAAGCCCGCATTAGCAAATGTTGCGGGAGGGGTAGGCAGAGGCGTTCTGGGGCCTCCCCGTGGGGTGCAGCAGAGTGGGTCACAAAGGGAGGTGGCCGGATACACAAAAGTGCTGATGCCAGGAGGTCTGACACGCCGCAGGCGGTAGGTGACATCTCGTGGCTTCTGGCTGTTGTTGGGTGTGATGCATGTCACCCACATGATGGATGAGCTTCAGACCTTCCCCATTATATCATATCTGTAAGAAATCCCCTCTTCCTCAAATGTCTTTTTGTGTCCCCACCCGAGCCGCAGATGGCATCTGCCCACGCATTCCCATTGCATGACGTCTACTGAGGACTTTGCCATTCTTCTGGGATTCTGCATATGCTTGAATTACTAGCATTCAATTAAGTCTTGAAATTATGGCTCTGGGCAGTTTAACCTCTTTCAAGAGAGTGATGAAAACTATCCTGGCCATTTAGGAATTTCTGGAGGTGTCACTGATACATTTTGTTAAGATCTAAAAGGATTGAATCAGTAAATAAAATAAAGGTGATTGTTTTCATCTACCCATTTTGGAGTTAAAGCAGTCTTTACAAAGGCAGTGATACTGTTTTTGTGAATTAACCCATGAATAG
Source organism: Hydrochoerus hydrochaeris (assembly GCA_004027455.1). Classification (NCBI taxonomy): domain Eukaryota; kingdom Metazoa; phylum Chordata; class Mammalia; order Rodentia; family Hydrochaeridae; genus Hydrochoerus; species Hydrochoerus hydrochaeris. Next base: position 556,060 of record PVLA01000239.1, read on the forward strand.
ATGTGTGAATTCCTAACAAATCATGAAGTAATTTCTTAATTGCAAGTTGTAGCTTGACAGAACAGGAATGCATGTAAGGTACAGAAAATAAACATGCTCCAACTGATAGGGGCCCAAAATGACAGCTTTTTCTGTCTGACTTTAGCTCAGTGGCATAGATATTGCAGATCTGATTTATGAGGCGAGTGTTTTTTACTTAGGAAAAGCCACAGTGGTGAGTAATGTGCAGAGGAGCAGATTGCTTGTACACAGCCTCTCCTGTTCCTTTCTTATAATTTTCCCAAGCATTATGTGATGTAGAGCATAAGGGATAGTTACAGATACATCAGTGAGTCAGCACAGCGATTTTCTTCTAAATGACAGAAAGAACAATGTGCTACCTATAGACTCCCAGGTCAACACAAGCTGCACAGTGTGTGCATCATGTGGGTGGCTTGACCACTCCAGAGGAAGGTTCCAGGGCAACAGGTAAGCATCAGTGAACTGAGGCAACGGGCCTGGTGGACTGAAGAGCACAGAAGGCCCTGGGAAGCTCGCATTAGTTTTAAAGAATCAGTTTGAGACTCCAAGGAAATGGAGCTCAGAAGGTAGGATTGAGGCGCATACCTGGATGCTTATCAGTGGAATGCTGGAATTCCTGAGAGAGGGTTACTTGTGTTCACAGATAAGGAACAAAAAGCCTCTTGGAGAAAGTCAGTTTCAGGAAGAGCACTCAGTTAATAGAGGAGATAAGAAAGGAATCAAAATGGGGAAGTTAATGAAAAAGGGCCAGGAACCTGGACAAATACCTGAGCAGGAAGGCAAAAGGAGCCAGGGACATCATAAAAAGAGGTTCTGGTCCAGTCTCTCAGAAAGGTCAAGGGTGTTTGAAGTTTGACCTGCTGAGGTGACAACCAGCATCAACACTGAGCAGGACAAGAAGAGCTGACACTTTATTAAACATTTACTATGTGCTGGAGATTTTTGTATATGCTCTGTATATATCACCAAACTCGAAGGATAGATATCAAATCAGTTAAGTTTAAAATGGTGCCCATGAGGTCATGAGTTCAATCTCTGATAGCAAAAAAAAAAAAAAAAAAAAAAAGGCGTCCATTCCAGTTACCGTGTGAATAGGCCTCCTCCCAAATGACCACACTTATTTCCCATATCACCAAACCTATGAACTGCTGGATGCTATTTAAAAATGCAGTTCTATTCCTCTTCCACAGAGCTCTTGGTTGAGCCAAACTCTTTTCTCATTTGAGCAATCAAGGTATTTCTTAGGGTTAGGATATTTTAGAAGTCTGACTTTAGCTATCTTTATAGATCATACTTCCCCATCTCATTTTCTTAACAATAGTTGTTCTTTCAATCAGGTATAGCAAAATCAAAAGAAATACAGAACATTATAGAACTTATCAAAACAGAATATTGAATAGAGCAATACCATTAATCAGAAAAAAGCCAAATAGTGATAACAATATTTGCCCGCAAAGAGATGGTAGAAGAAAATCCCCTTTATTTGCTATATATATTACATACAGTCAAACTCACAAGACATGCTCAGATCTCTGGCTCCCGCTTGCTAATGGAGGGGAGAGATGGATGGATGTTTGAATCTCAGCCTGCACACCAGGGTGGTGAGCTATTTACTTGGTTTCCAAGAGCCCTAAGTTCCAACATGGCACAGATCTCACAAGATGCTGATGGTTCTCACCCTGGGGTGGCTGAGGCTTGCCAGGCCACAGCCACTTACTTTTCTTTTTTCTTTATTTTGTTTGTTTTTCTTTTTTGAGGCAAGGTCTCACTATGTAGTTCAGGTTGGCCTTGAGCTCACAACTCAGTGATCTTTCTGCCTCAGCCTCTTGAGTGCTGGCTTTACAGGCATACACCACCACACCTGGCTCATAGCAGGTTTCCGATTTTAAGAAACATATTTAAATTTTCTGAGAAAATCCTCAGTCTACCTTTATGTTGCAGTAGAAAATGAAATTCAAAGGCGATTAAGCATTACCTTTTTTAAAAAAAGGCCAAAATTTGTCAAAAAATTAAATAATTTCTAAAGTAAAAATTCTATCTGTAACATTCATGGATTTCAAAAAGTCCCCAAGCAAAGAAATGTAAGAGTATGGTTTGTAGAGTTGCCACCCCATTTCTGGACACCAGAACCCATTTTTGATGGAAATGCAGAAGTGAAACAGTGGTGTACAGAATTAATTCAGTCCCACAAAAGGTTTGGTTTAAGCCCAGTCACTAAATCATATGTCCAAAAATCAAGTTGCATATTTATAACTTCGAAGTTTCCAGTACATGAATTAGACGCATCTTAAGCATCATTACTAGAGATACACTGTTGTTACATCAGCAAAATGGTGATTTGATTATCCTTAAGAAAGGGCAAACCTTACTTTTTGATAAAAATGCTCTTAGGAAACCAAAGGATACATGGAAGGAAGATTGAAGGGACTCTCCAAACCCTCTGAGGCTTCTTAACTTCAGCATTGTTGATATTTCGGGTTGGGAAATTCTTTCTTGGAGATAGAGGGCCCGGCCTGCGTATTACTTATTATTAGATGTAGAGCAGATTTCTGGTCTCCACCTCCAGCAGCTCTCTCTCTGTGGCATCCAAAATGTCACCAGCTATTTTTCACACATCCCCAGGTGGCTCAGGGACAATTGTCCTTAGTTGGGAAAATACTCTTCTAGTGCAAGAAACACTCAGAGCAATGTGATTCTGCTTTACCAGACTCTTGTTTCTTTGGCTTATGAAGACAACAGTCTTCAAAGTTCTCCCCATCACTGCCAGGACAAAACTGGTCTTTTTGGTTATGGAGAGTGTTTATATCTTTTCCTGTTCTACTTTTTTTTTTTTCCAGGAGTTTTTCCAACAGCCGGTGCTTATTCTGCTAACAGACAGTGTAAGAACGTTGCATTGGGAGGTGACTTTCAGGTCTCTGGGCAAATCCATTGTCCCTACAGTCCCTATTGGTAAAAAGGCAAAGGCCTGAGGGTCTTTCAGGGTTCCTTTTTGCCATCCTAGTGGTTTGCCTGTGACATTTTGCACTCCTCTCCTACACATGGTCGCTAGCCTGTTTTCTTCAGCTTTTACACTACAATGGAAATCGCTGTGGTGAGGAACATTTGTCTTTGAATATTGCTTTGATTCATATAGGTAAAGCCTACATTTTGCTTTCAGGGGAGGTAAGGCCAGGAAACTAGTTTATTAAATGTGTAAGGTTCTTAGGACCTATAATGATATGAAAATACTGTTTTCCCCACAATAATATCACAATATAAGAAACAGATTCAAAATTAAACTAGGTGTATTTGTTGGCGACATTAATCTTACAGGGGGAGATTGTCCCAAATGTGTATTGTTTCTTTATAAAATTCTTTGCAGTTTAAGTACCTATATTCCAAGGGTAAAAAAAAACAAGTATGTACATGCCCTTGTATATACTGAAGTCTAAATATCATTCAAAAGCACAGTGTTTAGATTCTCCAAATATTTTTGCTTTAAAGAATCAAGTTCAGAAAATTTACCTTCATAAATTTGTCCTTCCCTGGAAGGCTAAATGGAATCATGGATTATTAATTTGCTCTTTCTCCTCTTTCAGCTCTCCTGTGTTTCTCTCTGTTTTGTGAGTTGTCTCCTTCATTTTCTCTCTGGCTTCTGTTACTAGAGAATAGCATGAGAGAGTCAGGTTCACTGACTTGAATGTGATGCAAGTTGTAGGTGGTCATATACTTAGGCACAGTTTTAAAAGACAGAATTATTTAAAACTAAGCGCATGCACTAAGGAACTATAAAAGAGCAGTGTCTAAGCATCCTAAGAACATTTTTTTTTCTCAAAGAATCAACAATCCTTATTTAATGCACAGCCTACTATTTATTATTCACTTCAATCAACATCTCATCTCTAAGGATGATTTGCTGAGCAGCACCCAACCCAGGATCCAGTGATAAACATTTAATAAAGGGAACTCCTCCTCCTCCTTCTTTTTTCTCTTCCCCATATGCATTAATTCAATTACTTCATTTTAACAAGCAAAAACTACTCTCTCAAATGCTCCTTCAATATTTCCCATCCTTGAAAACTCTATAACTACATTGATTTATAGAGAAACATTCTGAAAGATTAAAGTTTTAGGGGTGGATTATTGCAAGAAAAAAAAATAAGCATAAAGGACATTTAGCCCACAGAATGCAAATGTGCTCACGTGCGCCTCTCCTTCAGAGCTGGTAAGCATTGTCCCATATTTGGTCATTTCAATGGAATGGCATAGAAATTTTGCTTACCATAAAGGAGAAAATAAAGACATTTTACTTGCTTTGTGGTAAGCTTTATTTCCCAGTCTTTTTTCCCCCTCTTTTTCTTCTTTTTTGGGTAGAATTTTCTGTGAGCTGAAGACATTCTGTTCTGGTGAGCACTGCACTTCTTATTCATGGCAATTACATTCACATCTTTGATCTTGGATGAGATCTCTTGTGCATATTTTGTTCTATTTACGTCTTTGATCTGGTTTCTTGTGATTTTTTAAGGTTGTGTTTTTATGCAAAAGACGTTCAGCCTACAATGTTTAAAAAGGGAAAAAAGGTGACATTTAGTTTATCCATATGACATTGTCTTTTTAGGCATCTGGATAAATAAGGCTGTATATATCTCTCAGCTTCTTCCTTCAATATACAGATAATTTGTGTTTCTTTTTTGGCTGTCATAACGACGGAGAGCTTTGTAATCAGATGGATTGCAACATGCTTTATCCAATCCAGCGCAACAGTTTTGCAATCTCATTTCATTTGAGTTTCCAATGATCTCAATGCTGTTACAGCCAGAAGAGTAAAGGAGTCAATTCGTGTAGAGCACCTGTTTAGGGACAACTTAAATTTTCTAATTTATTTGTGATTGCCATAACTATTTTATTTAATCCAACTTTGTTTTCTTGCTTATGTAAGCCATTATTTTATAGTCAGGTTACTAGAATTCACCTGTGTGGCTTCAAGGTGATATGTATTACTAAGGGAAGATTAAACAATAAGATAACAGCTAGCGGTCGCTGTACCCATGCAAAGTTTGATGAATAAGGGGGCCGCATGGGACCTGGGAATGTACATGACAAAAATTGGTCACCATGGCAACATTGAGCAGTGGGAGACAGGGAGTTGAACTGAGCAACACAGAACTGCAGTGGCCTGATTGAAAGGAACTGCCTGTGATTTAGGCTGACTGGCTTGTTATGTAATATGTTTTCTGTACTATGCAAATGACTACAGAAATGTGAGAATCCAAAACAGTCCATAAATCCAGACTGCAATAAAAAACATAAAAAACATGCACCTTTCTTTGGAGGCTACATCCAATTTGTAGCAAGCCAGAGGGTTTTTTTGTTCCTAATGATCTGCGACTGTGAGCATTATCACAGGTATTTCTTTATAAATTCCTGTCTATAAACAAGATTTCCATATTTTAGAGACCTGCTTAGGCAAACACTAAATATCATTTTACAAAAGCAAGGAAAACCAAGATGAGAAGGCATAGAAAGGTGGCACAACTGTAAGAAATTGTTAAATTAAACAGCTCCATGGTAAGCCTCATTAGAGAGAACATAATTCAATAAAATTTTCCTTTTAACTCATTTCTAGCCTGTTGTTTGCTTTTTGAATTATTTGGATAACTGTCCCCGTTTTTCAATTGATTCTTACTACACAGAATCACAAAAGCCAAATGATATTTTTTTCTGTTTTGTATTTTCACGGGTATAAGGGGGTCCTGGAAAGGACATTTTTATCACTTGTATATAATCAGGACAAGTGGAATATAACTTATTTAAAGAGATAAGGGGCAATGATAGCTCAGTTAAGAACTCTTCTAAATATGAAATCCCTTTCTACATTTCAGCAGTGCTAAGCAGGCAAGCATTTTATATATCATGGAAAGAGGGATTACAGTGAATCTTGTAGTAGTGCCAATAATCTTGTGAAGCTGTACATATGTCACAATGGCAATAATAATATTAGCGATTTTAGAAAAGAGCAGAGTTTAAATTTTTGAGCACTATGCATATTCCACATACTTTTAATGATTACAAAATTGTTAGAAGATGGAGGCAATCCTTCTCCCATTTGGCAGACAGAGATTTAAAAAGATAGAGTAACTTGGGTGGTGTTATACAAATGATAAACTGCAGAGCTTTGATTAGAACCCAGAACCATCTGGCTCCAAAGCCTCCTGTTGTAAGTGTAGTTTCTTCCTGCTCCCTGGTCAGATTAACTTCTTATAAAGACCTTGCCTCTGTGCTCCTATAGTCAACCCTCCTGCTCTCTGGATTACTTGGTGTCAACTCTGACTATAGCCCTTCCTTAGAGTCACAACTTCTAGCCATGAACTCAGGTTCTGGAAACTCACTTTCCCTGCTATGTCATCTAAAACTCATCATCATGCCTAATAGGCTTTCACTTCTTGTGAAGTTTCATTCCCTTGTAATAACGTGCCAGTTAGGGTTTGCTTCTATTTTATTTGGCAAAACTAGGTTAAGAGAAATAATTTGTCTTTGATTCAATCTTGAACGTCTTCACTGAAGTGGTCTATGTGAACACAGGTGTTATTAAAAGCTCAAGCAGCAAAAGGGAAGAACTGGCAGGGATTAACCAGGATTCAGAATTCAGGGAGCCTGGGAAAGTTGCCTGATGCACCGGTCATGAAGTTTTTCATGCTTCTATCTGGCTTGTCACTTAGCTTTGTTAGTGGTACATGTCTATGTTGTTTTTTGCATAGCAGTAGTTTTTTTTTCAGTATTGTTTCTGTAAGGTATTTGTTTGTTGGAACATTCTACCACCTACTCATTTTCTTTTTGATGAAATTTTGCATATTTCTTGTTTGGGCATATAATGGTATTATGAACATTCTGGTATGTAACTTTTGGGAAATGCATGTGTATTTTTTTTTATGTGCTTGGTGGGATATAAGGTACTCTTATGGTCAACTCTTTGAAGTAGAGATTGCCAAAGAGTTTTCAAACACAATTGCATAATTTGTTTTCCCACCAGCAAGAAGCATGGGAAAATTCCAATTGTTCAACACCTTCAATGACACTTGGTGTTATCAGAAGTTTTAATTTTAGTGATCCATGAGGTTTTGGGGTGAATTGGATTGGACTGGATTGGATTGGATTGGGGTCATCTGATAATGAGACTGAGAGAACTTTTTATACATTTTTTGTTCATATGAATGTCTATTGTGAAAAGCCTTTTCAGAAGTCTTGTCCATTTTCCATTTTGTTGTTACCCTTTCATATATTGGTTTATAGACTAGTATCAATTTTAAATGATAAATTGAAGCATTAATAGGTCATAAAGATGGGAAGTCTTCTGCTCTGTTCTTCTCTCTTCTGCACATCTTTATTTTCTTCTTTCATGGCACTTGAGTATTAGCAAAGATACATTCTAATCTGTTGTAATAAGAAATGTGAAATACAGTGACATAGATAAGGTAGAAATTTATAGTTTTCCTATGTATCAATATAAATAACCCGGGATAAAAAACAGTTCAGCTGTGTTGAACTGAGACTCCTTCTCTCTCAGGTCCTGAAATCTTGAAAATCATCTTTTTTTCTAGAAGTGAAGCCATTTCTGTCTTTGTATTTGGACTGAAGGGTAAGAGGAAAGAATATACTTTTTCTCTATTGTGCAAATGACTTGAAAGTTGTATACGTCATCTGGCATCACATTGCTAGATCCTAGCTGCATAGACAAACTTCCCTTCCTGACAATGGACTTGGAACACACTCCTGACTTGGTGCTCATTTTGCCTTGCTAAATCTTCTAGCATAGTAAAGGAAGAGGAGGAAAAATATTATGCATAGACTGCAATCTTTGCCATCCCTATTACTACCAGATTTTCAACAATAAACTGAGAAATAAAAGGGTTTCGCAAGTAGGCATCTTCAATGTGTACTTCTTTCAGAGTATAAGACTACACCAGTGAGACTTAATGGCAGCAAAAGGGAGGTGGGAAATTTCAGGCTAGCATTTTTCAGCAACGTTTATTCTTACCTTTGATAGTTTCCAACAGTTGTGGAGTTTCTTCCTTCCCTTGTGAATTCGAGGTATGAGGCAGTATTTATTAAATTCATTCTCTCTCCCCCATTCACACTTCTTTCCCGAGGCTCTTATGTGTACGGCCTTTCATTCAGCGGAAGTTCCACATTTCATTCACAGGAAGTAACTACATCCCTTTAGAGAAGTGTGCAGCTGATGCCAAGGTGCCAGTGTGAATACCAGGAGGACGTGTGCTCTTTGCCACACGTCTGGAAATGGAGTCTGAGATTCTCCTCCTGCCTCTCAGTCTGCTCTGTGTTAGTTTCAAGTTTGAGGCAATTGCTGTGATTTCCTGTAGCCAGACAAAGGGGAGTCAGTGTTTAGGATAGGAGTCTTTATGTTGGGAGCAAAGAGACAAATGTAGGGACTTTGGAGTGAGCAGTATATCATGAGGACATACCAGGGACAGCACCAGGGAAGATCAGGGGCTGCAGAGATAGAGATGGAGCCTGGGAGAAGGGAGACCCTTTCACAGCTATGATGGTGATAACAAGACAACGTGGTTTATTATTCTACCTCTTCTCTTTTGCCCTCACTGACCAATTCATAAGAAGAGCATTTGGTGTACAGTAGCATCTTGGTTTGCAAGCATAATTCATTCTGAAAACATGTCTGTAGTCCAAAGTATGGTATATCAAAGTGAATTTCCCTATAAAAAATAATGAAAACCCAGATGATTTATTCTACACCCCCAAAATATTCATATAAAATAAAAACAGTACTATACTATAATATAAAAAATAAAGATGATAGAAAATATAAGGAAAAATAAACAAATTAGCCTGCACTTATCTTTGAAAACCCTCATGGTTGGTGTGAGGGAGACAAGAGTGAGGAGGGTTACCATGTGGGATGACTTTTACTATAACAGAATCACTACTATCCAGTGGCTCAGTGGAATCCTTTTCTTGCTGTGCAGATTTAACAAGGAACCTATCCAATGATGCTTGTTTTTGCTTCTTTTTGAGGATTTCTCAAAAATGTGACATTGCGTTGTCATTAAACAGTTTCATCACTCACACTGCAACAGCCTTATATAGGTGGTTTTACACAAAATTTTGCACCATTTCCCACATTTTACACATTTCCCTAATCTCTTTTGAAGTGTGTAGGGGGGTGTTTCTTCTGTCTTCTACTCCTTCTCCTCTGCAAATGAGATTTCCATAATATCACCCACAATCTTAGGGGGAGAGAGAGAGACAGAGAGAGAAAGAGACAGAGACAGAGAAAGAGACAGAGAGACAGAGAAAGACAGAGACAGAGAGAGAGAAAGAAACAGAATCACTGACTCAGTTGTGCTCATGTGACATTCAGCATCATGTACTACTTGTATTACAAGACATCACTCATTCATCAAGTTAAAATTTATCAGAAGTGTTTGCTTGTCTTGCAGAACACTCACAAAAGTTTCTGGCAATTCAGGGTTTCACTGTGTATACACAGTGGAGTGCAATTCAGTCATAAAAAGGAAACATTTAAGTCATTTGTAGGAAAACAGATGACTCTGGAGATCATAATGTTAAGTAAAATACATCAGATGGAGAATGTTGAATATGAGACAGTTTCTCTTATATGAGAAGCCCAAAGTATAAATAATTTAAAGGAAAAGAGAGAGATACAGGGAATGATAGGAAACAGAGAGAGAGAGAAAAAAAAAGGGTCATCTGGGACAGTGGACAGGACTGGGAAACAGAGAACCAGCAGTAACTTGAGGGATCATAATCTCAAGGTGTTTTTCTACCCCAGAGGCATCAAAATGGGCTTTCAGTCAGTCTCTTTCTCTACACAGAGTGTTCAATGAATCTTTTCATTGTTTATGCTTCTGTGCTTTTTTTTTTTCACCAGGAATCATGGAAATGTAGTCATTTTTTTCACTTGAAAAAATAAATACATGAACTCACCAACGAGTTCTGAATTAGCTTAATTACATGCAAATTTATTTATAAGTTATGAGATTAGAAGTTGATTCTCGAAATTCTGCATCTTATATTTAATTCTGGAAAGCCACCAAATCATTTGGTATAAAAATAAAAATTATAGAGATGGATGAATAAGGTATTTTTTCTGTGAATATTTGATACATACTAGATATTACAAGTAGAAACCATGGGAATTGCTTAGTACAAAAGTATTTTATTTCTCTTTATGCACGTAAACTACTCACGTTTGCATCTATATATTTTTGCATGTACTGTCAAAAAGCTACCTGGGCTGTATTCCTACCAGAACCATTACCTATAATGGGTGGTGCCATATTTCTAGGATAATAACAAAGCATGGCGTTATTTCTCTGCTTCTGGGAGAAAACACGAGACCAGCTACTGTGAGGTTTCACCTGGTCCAAAGAAATGTTCTTTTGCCCTTTAGCAATTTAGGAACTAAGTGGGGTGACAGCCATCCCAATTCCCAGCCCATATGTCAGGGGAAAGGCCTGTCATATGGCTATATAATGAGCACTACTCTGTAGAAGTCCTCTCCTTTATGAGCACAGAGTGCTGCCGCCTTTTCAGACTCTATATGTATTAAATTTACTGTCTGAAAGATTTGTGCCATCTGGAAGCTGGTGGGACAGGCCAACAGGACCACCCATGGTACAGCTCCTGTGCCTTTTCAGTCAGATGGGTACTGCATGGGCTAAAGAAGACTATTGGTAGCAGAGGACTGTGTGAGGAGTTTGGAGTGAGAGAAGGCTTCCCTGTTATCTGAGAAGACTTTAGAGAGAAGGAGAAATGAGGCCAATGGAGCCAGAGATGCAATAGGTCTAGGCAAGAAGAAATGCATTTTTATTAATTTGTTTTATTTGTGTAAATTTACAATATGGATTCAAGAAGTGAAGAGAGGGTGGAAAGCAGGTACTCTAAAGGATAAAACTGCATGTATATTTCAGGGTGTAGGAATGATAATTATGTTGCTAAGTTTTTGTTGGATCAGAGAACGAAGCTGTTTGCAGCCTCCCTGTTTGAATGTCCACTTTGTGTGCTTCGATTTTGTAACTTGAACAACTACATCCAGGAAGACAATATGTATCAACTAGTGATTTCTTACTGTTCATTTTTTTTTGAAATTCTGTATTGTTTCTACCCTTTTTTTTTCTGTTTTTCTTTATTTTTCCCCTCTCTTTAAATAAAATTTTAAAAAATAAAAAAAAAAGAAAGAGAGGGTGGGAGTCTGGACTTTTTTTTTACATGTTCTGGAAGCAATTTATTCTGGAAATACTTATAGAGCGTCTGATGAGTACCAGACACTGACCTCAAACGCTGAGAAGACAATGACCAAGAAACAAACAAGTTCCCTGTTTTTGTTCTACTGGGAAAAGATACAATGCAAGAAAAGGAAATAGGTATTGTGTACATCATCTCAAGCAGGTTTAACGGTAGGGAGGGTTCTGGGGAAGCAGCACACTGAAACTGACACTTGGATGGGGATTTGCAAGAAGCAGGGGGGTGAGCCATGGGTGTAACTGGGCAGGAGAAACAAGAAGTGCAAAGTCCCTGAAGTGGCATCAAGAGGACTGAGTGAGGAGGTTGTGTACCTGGAGCAAAGTGAGGAGAAGGACGGAGGTCACAAAGGAAACCAGAACCAGAGCCATCACACTGGATTTTTGGATCCCAGCAAGGGCTTTGGTCTTTAATCTGAGTCAAGAGGGCTGCAACTGGGGTCTTCTAAGAAGAGGGACACGCTTCTGCGTTTGCATATTCCAAGAGCCTGTGTTTTAGACCTGATGTCGAACTCAGTACTGAGGATCCAGTGGTGAATGTGAAAACCAGCTGTGCCCTGCAGGAGTTCATGGTTTATTGGAGCATTTGGTCCCTGGTACTACCCAAATGAAAGGACAAGCTGGGAATGAGTGCGGGAGAGAAAGTACACAGTTGTCACAAAGACCTTAGGTGTGAGCAACAAGTTGGTCAAACGTTTTGAGCAACGTTGGAACAATGATCTAAACTTATCCTCAACGATCAACCCCAATCATCCAGTTTCTCTTCTTAAAACAGCTTTTCCAGGGTGGCGTTTCCTGTCTCAAGGCCTGTTGTGTCAATAGGAGCAATATGTGTCTGCGTTGAAACTAAGGGGCCTACCATTACAGGGGCTGACCAAAGATAAAGGACCCGCCGGGCCACCGTACAGACCACGTCAGTGAATGGAGGCAATCAAAATGTAAAGGAGGTAAATCAGAACCAAAGCTGTGAAAGTAACTGGCAGAAAAAGGAGAATATTTTAGATAATATTAAAGAAACTAAAACATTATCGTCTAGTAATAAGCTGAGTAAAAAATGTGCAAACAGTACCTCCAAATTAATGCAGTTTTCTGACTATCTGAGCAAACAAAAAGACCGGTACATTTCTTTCTTTGGGGGGGGGAGGTCCTGAAATTATCTCAATTTTTCCTCACATTTTCATCCTCCTTAAAAGTCCTCTTTGAAAATGACCTGGTATCGTAAAGCATCATTAGATTTCCTGGACATTTGGCTACTTTTGGTACCAGTAAGAAAACACTAACAAAGAGTAAGACAAAATTCTTATCAGAGAAAATACCTAAATACTTTATGCTATAAACCAGAGGTTGGCAAATATTTTTTCTAAAGATCCTAATGGTAAATAGTTTAGGTTTTGCTGACCATCCATCTCTCTTACAGCTACTCACATCTTCCATGGTAGCACACAAAAGCAGTCAGAGATGGTATGAAAACAAATTAGTGTGGCTATGTCCCAATAAAACTTTATTTATAAAACCAGGAACTGGGCCACATTTGACCTTTGAGCCACTTTCAGCCAGTTCCAACCTTCTTTTACCATCTACCTTGTTAAAGATCCTTTCACTTGAAACTTGGTGTTTTTGAGTTAATGCAATTCATTTTCATATCGATTATATGTCATGTTTTATATCTAAATCTAAGGAGATTAACAGAAATTTTTTTTTACTGTTTAGAACTTTTCACATTTCATTTTTGTTTTTTAAAATTTTATTCTTGTGTCAACCCCTAGGATAGATTCAAGCAATGTCAAAACTTTTCATTGTCTACTTTCCTTTCCCTGAAGGAAATAAAAAAATATAATATTGGTGTCATTTTTATGCTATAGCAGCTATGCTATAAGTAGTTTTCCACTGTGAGTGTCATAAAAAAGTGAAAATTAATTTTCTGTCATTTGAATCAAAGTGTCCCAATGCCTCTATATGGTGCTAAAGTAAAACTGTAAAATTAATGGAATATTATAATCCGCAAGATGCTCTTTTGTGGAAGAAGGGAAATTGGCTCATCCTCCCTGGTTTGAAAAGTTTATAGCAACAGGACTAACTAAATCAGTAATTAACAGTAAAAACACCAGTCAAAAATGGACCTGCACCATCCCCTTACTGAGAGGAATTCCTATCAGAACCCTCAAAGCTTCTCTCTGGCTCCTATGGATGCCAAGGTAAACAAACGCTCTTGCTTCTAATCTTAAAAAAAAAAAAGTACTAAAAAGAGCAACATTTGCTATGAGCCTGTAGAAGAGTGATTAAAACGTGTACAGCATGTCAGCGTCCCTGAGCTGGGTGACAGCTGCCAGGACGAGCTTTATTGGTAAACTGCTCTGTCGAGCCCCGGATACACTGCATCCATTTCACAGGGGCATCTGTGGCCATAGTTTAAAGCTTTATTCCACCAACTCTGGCAAAGGTAGAGGTTCTGCACCACATGTATCTCATCTTCCAACCAGAGCGGCTTCGCGTAGGTTTTCCAGGATTGTGACCACGAACTTTCATTTCTGCATTTTTTCCCCCTCTTCATTTAGTTAGTACCAAAAACATTTTCATTGCTTGTACAATCATATCTTGTTTAGGAGGCAGAACTTGCCTTGTGTTAGGTTTTCCTTGTGAGCAGAGAGAAAAAAATGAACGCTTTTCCCAACCTCACCGTTGAGACCGGCGGCGAGCATCTTCTAGGCGTTTCCATGCTGGCCCCAATTTGTGGAGACAGCCTCCTCCGTACCATGAGACTTTCTGTGATGACAACAGCTTCTAATGGGGCTGATCCAGTGTCACCGATAGGACCGTTTAAAAAGAGAAGCATGTACAGTCTAGATTTGAAATTCAATAAGGGATTCAGAGAAAAGTCCTGCTTTCAGGCTCTCTCTCTGGTACGTGAATAAATGAACAGGCATGCTATTGCATAAAAAAAATTTTAGATGGCAACCAAAGGACACTTTGCTCACTAAGTCTGAAAATAGCCCTGTCTGGAAAGGTATGCTTTTAGACTAAGAAAGCAGAAAAAACTAATTAGACAAGAAGCAACCGTGAACAAACATGTTAGCAGAATCAATAACTGGAACTGATCAGCTATTTCTTTAATTGTGCCAGCTGGGCGTCCGTGATGTGCTTAGCAAAGCATGGTTTACCAATTCCTATCTCACAGCAGAAATCTCTTTTTTCCTTTCCCATCCTTTATATAAATAACGGGCCGTGCCATTTAGCAAAGTAACAATAACAATATTTTTAAAAACTGAAAGAATTAATGGAGAAAACGAGACACCCGATGTAACGTAGCATTTTATGAATAATTAGGAAGAGACCAAGTGAGTACAGTGTGCCAATTGTGCAAATAAGAATCCGAGCTATCAAGGAAATGTAACTAATTTCTTCATTTAAAGGCCATTACGTGCTCTCTGTGCTATGGTGCGTTGTTAGAAGTAGGAACAATTTGCTGTGCTGTTTTAGCATGAGTTCCAGAGTTTGTTCCCATTTGTAGAGCTATGATTGATCTAAGCCCCGAGCATTGTGCGGTCTTCACATTGAAGGGACACGCAATACAGTTGTCTGGTGCTATTAGGAGGAATTAAAACAGACCTCTGAGTTGTGTAAGTAAAAGGAATAGAGAAGAGAAAGATTTCTCTAGTTAATTCAAAGGGGAAAAAAATCCTAGTGCAATTGATTTGTACACTTTTTCCCCCCAGTGACAGCAAGACAAAGGTCTGCAAGCACGTAATAGTCTGGAAAGAGTAGTGTTCATAGTCTAAGTTTAGCTGTGTGTAACCAAAGAAGCTTATCATCTCTGACATACTGCTGTGGGAAACTGGTCTCTTTAGGGCGGTTGTCACCTGGAAAAGTGACACTTTAAAGGAAATATGTACATAGGGAAAGAAGGGAAAACCAGAAAAATACTGGGAGATTCTGACAAAAGAAAGGGTCATCTGTTGCTTATTCAAAGCTTAACTAACACATGTTTTCTTAGAAAGAAAATGTTCCCTCATTTTATTTTGAACACAATGAAAGAACTCATACTAATAAATGTTTTGACACATTTTCTTCCAACTATAAAGGATTTTGGGGGCAGAAAGAGAGTGAAATCAACTTTCAAGTGACACAGGATCTCAGATCCATTATTATTGTTTCGTTTTTTGAGTTGCTTTGGCCCCCATTGTGACACAGTGACTGCTTTATTCATAAAGGTGGGAAAGACCGAAGCTGCAATGGGCTTGGTGATGCTTGGATTGCACAAGACCTGGGGAAGAATCCACCTTCTTCCATAATGTCCAGGAAGGAGAAGCCCTGCTCTGCCTCTCCATCAGCCACAGTTTGGTCCAACTCATATAGCTTTGGGGCAGTTCAGTTCAATTCAATAGGTTTATTGTGAGACTACTATACACCAGCCTTCTGCAAGGCCGTTTTCTCCAGGAAGCCTGTCACCATTCGGTCCCAGATAGAATTATATGCCCTTTTGAAGCTCTGTGAAGGCAGAGTGAACCCAAACTATTCCCACATGTGTTTGTGATCTAGTCTGAAACAGGACTAACCCATTGCTTTCAATATTAACTTGCTTCGTGACTTTGTAATAATTATTTGACTTTTCATAGCTCATGAATCTCATTTATAAAATAAGGAGTATATTTGTTTAACTTGTAATACTTCTTTTTTGGAAGGACAAATAAAATTACAAAATGATACCAAGAATAGTACAACAAATACCTAGGGTTTTCAAGTCACAGAAGTTTATTTTTTATGAGAGTAGAGTCTAATAATTTTTGCTTACATTTTTGTTTTGTTGTGAGACGGGATCCTGTCCAGACTGGCCTTGAATTCACTGTATAGCTCAAATTGACCTCGAACTTGTGGTGATGCTCCTGCCTCACCCTCCTGAGTGATGGGGTTACAGGCATGCACCACCACACCCAATTATAATTTGTTTTTAATCTGGAGTTATTGAACAGATAAAGAAGGGTGGTAAATATACATAATAGACTACTACTCAGCCAGAAAAAGACATGAAAGTCCTATTATTTGTGATAATATGGATGGAGCCAACGAACAGTATATTAATTAACTGAAAAAAATCAAGCACACAAAAAAAATAAAACATGATTTTGCTCAGGAGCAGAACGTGGAAGAACTGAACAGGCACAAACTGACACAGAATAACGATTACTGGAAGTGAGGAATAAAAGGATGGGAGAGGAGGAGGCAGTATCAATAAGCAGGCACAAGTGTTTTGTATGTAATCATGTTCTACAGCATAGTAGGATGCATATTATTAGCCAAAACTTTCTATGTGCCTCAAAAAAAAAAAAAGGAATTGGAATGCATATATTATAAAGGAATAGTAAGGTGGTGGATATATTAGTTACTTTGAGTTGATCACTACCCAATGTATACTGTAACCAAAGATCACATTTTCCTCATGAATATATACAAATACTATACGTCAATCAAAAAAAAAATGAAATAAAACAACCAGTCATGAGTGTGAACCCTCCGCTCCTTCAGGTTGGAAGTGAGAAGGTCTCAGGCACCTGGTGCTCAGACATCCTCCCCACACATGGAGGCCGTGGGAGTGGAAGGTCAGCACCGGGCAGCCCCTGAGGTGCCCACACCCGCATCTGTTCCAGGAGAAATGGCCTTTGTGATCAAATTATGCAGACATTGTACAGCTAACTTCATCAGTCTACCCAACGAGGAACAGAAACAAGTGGGGTTCAGAGAATATAAATGTGTGCTCTACCATGCAGGATTTCAGGTAAGTCTGAATCCAGTCTCATGGCTGGTGGGGGAAGATAAATCTTTCTGATCTCGCCTGGGCGGTGATGTCGTATTAGTTGATATTTGAATACCTTGTATACCTTTTCCTGATTTCCTTTTGTCATAAAACACTGATCACTGTTTATACTGTTACATTACTCACCTTAGGATTCACTGTGCATATTTTGGCTGTGTCTGCTTGTAAAATATAAGGTCCCGTTGGCTGTTACCTATTCCCAAGAATTAGCCAAGGTATGAACAAAAGCTAAAATGATTTTAATGTTCACAAGGCTGCTTTAGAGAGCAAGTATTTGGCAAATATTAGCAGAGCTTGTACATTAGCCAGAACATAATTTTCCCCTTTCTCTGTATATTGAAAAGGTCAAAATCATTTTTTTTGGAAAAAATGGTTAACTATAAACCTTTTGCCCATGTTTAAAACTTTTGTAAAAACCATATAGCATGTAATTTGCCATTTTAACTATTTTAAGTGTGCAGTTCAGTAATATTAAACACATTTGTATTGCCATACAACTATCATCACCATTTGTTTCTAGAACTCTCTTCACCTGGCAAATCTGGGACTGTGCACCCATTAAACAGTAACTCCCCATTTTCCACCCCACCAACCATTTGTAATCACCACTATTTTTCTTTATAACTTATCTACTATTCATGCTCCACATAAGTGGAGTAATGCAGTATTTACCTGTGTGTGGCTGGCTTCTGTCACATAGCAAAGTGTTCTGGAGGTCACCCCTGTTGTAGCACATGTCAGACAGAATTTTCCTCCTCTGGAAAACTGAGTAATATTTCCCTGGATGTATTTACCTCGTTTCATTTATCCATCCATCTCCCATGGACACTTGGATTGTTTCCGTATTTTAGCTGTTATGAACAATGCTGCCACAAATATGGCAATACAAATATTTATTGGAGACCTTGCTTTCAGTTCTTTTGAGTAGTTACGCTGGAGCAGAATTACTGAGACATGGTAATTTCAGTTCTAATTTTTTGAGAAATGGGCATACTAGTTTTTTTGCATATTATACTTCACAAAATCCACAGCCATTTAAAGTTTCACCAGTGGTGCACAAATATTTCAGTTTCTCTACATTCTTGCCAACACTTTTTTTCTTCTTTTTTCTTTTCCCTTCCCTTCCCTTCCCTTCCCTTCCCTTCCCTTCCCTTCCCTTCCCTTTCCTTTCCTTTCCTTTCCTTTCCTTTCCTTTCCTTTCCTTTCCTTTCCTTTCCTTTCCTTCCTTTCTCCCCCCCTCCTTTTCCTCCTCCTCCTCTTCTTGTTTTTTTGAGACAGAGTCTCACTATGCAGTTCAGGCTGTCCCTGAGCTCATTTTGTAGCCTAGGCTAGTCTCAGATTTGCAATGATTCTCCTGCCTCAGCCTCCCTAGTGCTGGGATTACAGGCATACACAACCACCCCTGGCTCGCAACACTTATTTTCTGGGATTAAAAGGTGTTAGCCATCTAAACAGGTATGAGGCAATATCACACTGTATTTTTTATTTTTTTCTTTCCTAATAATTGGTGATATTGAGCACCTTTTTATGTGTAGTCTGACCATTTGGACGTGTTCTTTGGAGAAATGTTTATTCAAGTTCTTGGCCTATTTTTGAACCACATTTTTTGTATTGTTGAATTCTACGAGTTCTGTCTGCATTCTGAATATTAATCTCTTGTCAGATATGAGAGTTGACAATGTTTCTCCCCTTCTTTACTCTGCTTATATTATTTTTTGATGCACAATGTAATTTTCATGAAGTCCAATTTGTAGAGTATTTTTTTGCCTGCAACTCTGATGCCACATCTAAGAATTCATAAGCTAATTCAATGTCATAAAGCTTTTGCTCTATATGTTTTCTAAATGTTTTATAGTTTTAGATCTTACGGTGAAGGCTTTGATCCATTTCAAGTTACTTTTTGTGTCTTGTGATAGGTAACTTCATTCTTTTGCATGTGGATATGCACTTTTCTCAGCACTACTGTGGGCAAGATTGTCCTTTCACCATTGAATTTTTCAGCCTCCCTGGTTGAAAATCATTTAACCAAATACATCAGGGTTGGTGTGAGCTGTCTCTTCTATTCTGCTTGTCAATATATCTATCGTTATATCAGCAGCACATTGTTTTGACCACTGTATCTCTGTAGTAAGCTTTGTAATCAACAAGTGTGTCTTCCAGCTGTGTTCTTCAAGGTTTTCATTTTCTTTATTTTATTTTTATACTTGGTTGTTGGAATTGGAATTTCCCTAAGAATTTTAGGATGAAATTTTTATATCTATTTTTAAAGTTTGACTTCCGTTATTGATTTGGAACATCTTCCTATTGTGATAACAGGAGGTACTGCATGTGACACTATCTAGACTTTTAAATCTATTGAGCACTAACATGTGACCTGACAGATGGTCTACTTTGGGAAATGTCCCATGTGTTTTGAGAAGAATGCATATGCTATTGTTGTTGGATAAAGTGTTGTATACATTTATTAGATCTACTTTGTTTATTGAGTTGTTAGAATTATTCATTCTCTTATCTTTTATTTTGTTGTTTTATCCATTATGGAGGATGGGATGTTGCAACCTCCAACTTACTATGAGAGAGCTGGGAATTTCTCCCTTTGATTTTTTTTCTTACAGTGTGATGGTTTGTTATTACATATGTACATGTTATAATCATTATATCTTCTTGCCATATTGACCCTTTTATGAATATTTATTATGCATCCTTTTTTTGATACACTTATTTTCATTTAAAGTTTTTTTAGTCTGATAGGATAGTCAACTTTGTTTTCTTTTTGCCATTCATTTAGCATTTCTTTATCCATGCTTTTACTCTTTTAAAAAAGCTTTTTAATGTACATATTTAAGGTATGAACAAGATGTGTCAATACACATAGTGAAATGGTTGCTATTGTCAACAAAATCACATGTCCATCATTCCACATAGTTATCTATGTTGCGAGTATGTGCTAAGAGCATCTAAAAATCTACTCTTTTAGAAAAAATTCCAGTACCCGCCACTGTTCATTGCTCCCCTGACTGCTGAGTCTCTGCTTAACCACTGTTCCTTCTCTAGCTGATGTTTATTTCATTTTTCCAAATTTCAACTGTTTCAAATGGAAGTGAAACATATTTTGATTTCTGTGTCTGTTGGGACAAAATGCATGCAATTCTTTTGAAAAGCTGTCTGATATTCCCTTTGCCTCAGTTTCTTCATCCACCCATCTCCAGACCAGCGCCTGGGCTGTTTCTGTCTGGGTGACTGTGACTGATGCTGCAGTGCACCTGGAAGCACAGTGATCTTTCTGAGGCACTGAGTTCACCTCTTATGAGTTGATGCCAAGGAGGGGATGACTGGGCCAGACAGTAGTTTTGTCTTTGCTTTCTTTGTCTTTTCACTTTCAATCTAGTTGTATTTTTAGGTGAATCATCTGCAGACCACATCTAGTTGACCATATTTTTTTGTGCATGTGCCTGAGATCTTTCGTTCCTCGTTCCTTGCATTTCTGTCTCTTTTATGTTTAGTTGAGTTTTTAACGATGAAACATTTTAATTCTCTTTTTACTTTCTTTTGTGTGTATTCTACACCTATTATCTTTGTGGTTGCCTTGGGATCATATTTAACACACTAAAATAGAAACAGCTTAATTTGAACACATACCATTAGAACTTCAGAAATATGCTAGAGCTCTTCTCCTTGACAGCTCCGTCCTGCCTCCATTAGTTATTAATCTCCCCAAATCGTATCTTTATGCATAATGTATTCAACAAGATAAGCAGATACTTCTTTATCCATTAGTTTATTCAAAAGAAAACAAAATACAAACTTAGAAACCTAAGTTACAGTAATACTAACTTTATTTTGGATGCCGGGCATCAAACTCTCAACCTCGCGTTTGCCAAGCAGGCACTTAGGCCACTGAGCTAAACCCCCAGCTCCAGTAATACCAACTTTTAAAATTGCTGTCAAGAGTATTCTCTTTTGATTTGAATTAGCCAATATTATCTACAATTTACTACTCAAATCTTTCCCAGTGTTAATTATTACCAGAGTAATAATTAACCAGGAAAAGGTTCTGGGTATTTTTTACTTTACTAATTTCCCCAAATCCACTCAATTCTATTTGTGATTTCTTTATTTTTCGTAGTTCTGAGGCTGGAACTCAGGGACTCACCTGTGCTTATCAAGCACTGTACCACTGAGTTCTAGCCCCAGCCTATTTCTAATATTTTAAAGAGATAATTATTAATTAAAGAGAAACTAAACTTCTCATTTCCCATCCTCCACATTTTTTCTTTCCCTGTGATAGTGTAAATTCTTCTCATTTTTTCATATTTTTTCATATAAATATATGGAGTCATGAAGTCCTTGGTAAAATTGCATGAATATGCATACAATTTTAGCTTTAGTGAAGCACAGATATCTGTAATTTTTTTCTTTCACTAAGTAATTTATTTCTTCATATTATAGCATATTCCTTTCAGTGTTTAATCTTAGAAATGCATCTCAATTATAATATACAGTAAAATAAAGAAGGATATTTGTGTGATTTTCAAATTTTACTTTGAAGACAATTCTAAGAAAATTACCCATCCTGCCTCTGTTAAAGCTTTCTGAGGTCTGCATCTAGGAGAATTTCTGTAGTGTTGGGTTTTGCATTTTTATTTTTATTTTTGGTACTGGGGCTAGAACTAATGACCTTGCACTTGCCAGGCAGGCACTTAATTCACTGAGCTAAATCCCTGGCCCTGGCCATGCATTTTTAATTTGGCAAGATTTTGTAAAACATTTCTTTGGAGTGGTTGTAAGAATTTGCATTTTTGAGCAGCTTGTAAATATTTCTATTTTCCCACATTCTTACCATAACTTGAAGTGCCAGCCTTCTTTAAATGAAATACATATTTCATGGCTAATTCAATTTAACATTTCTTAACTGTATTTGCCTAGCTGAGCCAATGGGATTCTCTCTGGGGATCTTAAATTTTGAGGGAAGTTAAAGAAGGACAAAGAAAAAGTAAAGTTCACCCAAGAACAGCACCTCTGTAAGATCCTGGAGCAGGGGCTAAAACTAGGGCACAGGGTGAGCTGCTGTGCGTTGTAGATATGGCTTTTACCTACTCTGAACGTGACTGAGTCACTGAATTTTAAAACTGTGTTTAATTTGCCTTTAAACAGCCTCTTTTACCTCATCACCACCGTCCTAGGCAGCACAGCACGAGGCCAGCAGTTCAAATCCCAGCTCTACCACTGATACTTGACCGTAAGCAAGTTACTGGCAACTTTCCATTTTTCTGTTGTTTTCTGCAAAATAAGAATTCTTTGATGATGTAATGAGCTAAGATGTCTGGCATTTGTACATGCCATATTAATACTTGTCTTGTTTTATTAAAGCCGGGAATATTTTATGTTTATTTGGCCATTTAAATTTTTTCAGTGATTCTTGGCGTATAACCTTTGCCTGTTTTAATATCTGGCCATTTATCTTTATCTTATTGATTCATTCCAAATGAAATTAATTTTAAGAAATTCTCTGGTAAGGACTTTATTTTTGAGATAGTCAAAGAGATGGATGAAAAACAGTACCCAAAAGCAAGTGCAGAATGAACAAATCTAATATTAAAAATTTCTAGTATACCTCCATTAAACGTTCAAAAATAAAAGAAGGTAGAGGGATAATAAATGAGAATTTTCAAGAGTAAAGAAAAGAGCATTTACCAGAAGACCCATAAGTGGCCAACAGATATATGAAAAGATATTCTATGTCTCTCAATTACCAAGGATATGCAAATCAAAACCACAAAGATATATTATCTCACCCCAGTAAGAATGTTTAATATCAAAAAGATGAAAGGCAACAAATGCAGGATGAGAATGTGGAGGTAAAGGAACCCTTGTAAAATGTTGGTGGAAATGTCAATCATCCAACCATTACAGATAACAGCGTGGAGGTTCTTTGTAAAATAGAGCTGTCCTATGATGGACACCCCACTGCTGAATATATATACCTAAAGCAGACATCTGTGCTCCCACATTTATTGCAGTACTATTTACTTTAGCCAAGAAATGGGAGCAATCTAACATTTCACCAATTGATGAATGGATGAAGGAAGTGTGGTACACATATATGAGGGGATATAGAACAGTGTGATCTTACTAGTATTATTTGCAATGACGTGGATGGAATTGGAGGCTATTACATTATGTGAAATAAGCCAGCACAGAAAAACAAGGTCTACAGTATCTCATTTATATATGGGAGTTTAAAAACTCAATCTCAGAGAAGTTGGTAGAGGTCTAGAGGCTGGTGAGCAGGGTGCAGGGAAGGATTGGAAAAGCTGATCCAGGGTAATAAGTTACAGTTTAATAAGACTAAGAATTTGTGATGTGCTATTGCAAGTATGGAGACTGTAGACAGCAATTGTGAACTGTATATTCCAGGAAGTTAAAAGACAGAATTCTGAATGTTTTCACTATAAAAAAAATAAGTATTTGGAAAAATAGACATATTTAACACGATTTAAGCAAATGATAAACACTGCATGATACTCCATTCACATGTAGAATTTTTACATTTTTTAAAAATATCAGTTAAAAATAAAATGTACAATGCATGAAAAAATAAATTTAAAATTAAAAAGAAAGAACAAAGAAACTTTAGAATAAAAGTACTTTGAATATCAAGCAGGGGAAATTAAGATAAAGCTACCCTTAAGACATGATAAGGAGGCTAAAGAACAAGAAAAGGGGAAAAATGTCTGTCAGTGTCCCGAGTTTCAGTTCCTAAATGTTTCACTGGCTTAGTTTTTCTTTTTATTTTATTTATTTATTTATTTATTTATTTATTTATTTATTTTTTAGTTTTGGGTCCCAGGAATTAAACTCTCAACCTTGCATCTGCCAGGCAGGCACTTAGACTGCTGAGCAATATCCCCAGCCCTCTTTCTTTCTTTTTAAATGAATGGTAGATCCTAAAAACTATTATTGTAAGGATCTGTGGCTGGTAAATTTTCTTAGATCTTGTACGTTGAAAATTCTCTGTCTCAGTCTTCGTCTCTTTGTCACTCTGCCTTTCCTCTTGGAAGACAAAGTAGCAGAATCTTTATCTTATTCATTCCAAATAAAAATAATTTTAAGGAACTAATCATGAAATTCTAAGCTGACCATTTTCCTTTGACATTATAAAAATATTAGCTCATTATCTTCTGGCCTTTGCTATGTCTCATCAGAAGTCTTTTGTTAACATTACTGTCATTCATTTAAATTACAGGACACTAAACTAATTTATAATGTTACTTTCAAAGTGTTATTCACAATAATAACAAACATTAGAAGATACTTAAAAGCAAAATACAGAGACATATAAAACCTTTCTGTTTAAAGTTGCAAAACATTTACAGAAAGACTGTGTAACATCATGGATAGCCCATGTTCATGGAGATGTGTAAGTATCCTTAGGTGAGTATAATAAAGACAGAAATTATGCATAAATTTCATTTAACTTCAATAAATACAGCAATGTTTCTTTTTTCCCTACTTCACAGAGTGGTTTTTATTTTATTTATTTATTTTTGAAAATGTATTAGTGCATGTTTACAGTATATAATTATATTCATCATGGGGCCATAGTATACATGTGTGTAACTTCTTTATTCATCCTTTCTCTTCTCTTGCTTTCTCTCTGCCTCTGTCTCTTGGTCTCTTTTCTTTTTCAAAAGATCTCTCTTTTAATAAAATGTGTGAGATTCATCATTATGATGGAATCACGAGGGTACAAAAATAAGACAATTTTGAAGAAGAAAAGAGATTGAAAATTTGTCCTGTTAAAACATGTGGTAAAACATGTCATTGGGAGACTAAATTGGTCACAGGATAGAATTAAAAAAACACAAGGAATAGAATCAGGAACCTATGTTAAGGTTATTGTCTGCCTTTCTTAGTACAATTTTTCTGCTTAGAATGAGAAGTTGCTTTGCAGCTTCATGTTGAGGGAAGTTTCAGTTACTATTTTATTTTCACTTTTCTTTGTTATGTTATTTTGAGTTTTAATCACCACAGCCCTTTACTTCCAACTTAGAACCAGATTAAAGTGCAGGTTTTTATTATCTGCTCCTTAGCAATTCACAGATGTCTGTTGAAGTGAGCTTCTTGATGTGGTGGTGTGTGTTTCACCTCCCTGTGAGGCGTGCGTGCATTATGTATTGTAAATATGTACTAATAAAAAAATGTCAAGACACAATTCTTTTAAAGGTTTAGTTCCAGAACTCTATTGGCCAGCCCTACCTTCAGTCTGTTTTTTAACAAGCAAGCTTCATCGACACTGAATTCTAATCCTCCACTTTGCAATTTTATTTTTATTTCTTTATTTTACTTTTTAAAGTTGATTAGTATCTGTTTGCAGCATATAGCGATTGCACTCATTGTGTGGAGTTGGTACATGTACAAAACATATCTTAATTTTCTTTTTTCTTTAAATGGATTGGTGCATTTTAGATATGCATACTGATTTGAAAACATGTTCAACAACACTGCTTATAGGACAGATGCAAGTTAAAACAGTGCTAAGATTCCATCTTACACCAAAAAGTAGTCATCATCAAGAAACCAACCAATAACAAACGCTGGAGAGGCTGCGGGTGGGGGAGAAGGTGGGAGTGTAGACTGGTGTAACCACTGTGTAAATCACGGATATTTCTGGAAAAATTAGGGCTCAATTGGTGCCTTCTTGGAAGAATGAGAAAACATCACACTACTTTGTGATTTTAATTTCTTATCTTTTGGAAATTGGGCTTTCAGCTATCACTGCTATTTTCCAACAACAGAGTCCATTAGGCTGGAATTTTCATCTCTGTTCATTTCTCCCTCAGCCTGTTTTCCATCAGCCTTTTCATCAGTAGGTCAAGAAAAATATTTAAAATCATGAATTTATGGAGCCACCCTTAGTAGATGTCCCTTGGATTACCATAAAAGCTCTTCAGAGTTTCTTCCCAACTGAAGAGAGAGCATGAATTCATGTCTCTGCTATAAAAATTTCTAATTTGGGAAGAAAATCAGTAAATGCTTAAATGAGACATTAAGTTGGATTTTAAGCAAATTCAACAAATTCTGCTTTTGACATCTTTGCATATGGAAGTTGGCAATGAAAACAAAAGGTCCATGCTCACAATGTCATAAAAAATGGAGCAGGAATCCATACGTAGTTTCTGCATTTTTCCTGCCTAACCACTGACACTGAACCTACAAACTATCATCGAAGTGGTTTTTTGGATGGTATTTCCCGGCGTCTAGAAAGGACAAATCAAGGGGCTCTTGGTTTATATTCAGGCTGTCATTGTAACATTTCATTGTAGAGAGAGATCCACTACTATAAATGTATTTGAAGATTTATGATCTCCCCAAGAATCGAACTATAAATTGTTAATTTAGTAGAGCCTTGATATTCTCCAGGCTTAGTTTTCTTAGTTATCTCATCAGCAAAGTGGTCATAATAATTTTATTGACATGAGAAAGTCTTTTGTTGAGCACAATGCTACATGAGATTGCGTGTTGAATAAAAAGGTCACCAAAACTGCTTTGAAAGACAATTTGGCTGTTAAGAAATTTTCTCTAGTTAACTGAATTTCATATGTCAGCCTTAAAACACATAGGATTCTACTTCATGCTAAGTAGGGAAAAGATTATTAGAAGTTGTGGAATTTGGTTCATCAATAGATAATTTGTACAACAAATGTCTATTGGAAAATGGCAAGGATCTGGGAAATTGAAAGCTTGTCAGCCCAAAACATTTTAACTAGAGGTCTATTTGCCTTTCTTGGAGAGGTATGTAACACTACATCAGCAAATTATCATTAGCAAAACACGTCTCAGAAGACCACTTCCATTTTTAGTAAATAAAATACTTGGAGACCAATAAAATTCACAAAACAATAAAAACCAATGTAGAAGTCAGTACATAAGTATTTACTGAGCACATTAATGGACTTGAACCCTTTCCCAGTAATTTAGAGTGTAAGTAGATTGTATAGAAGTTTCATGGCAGGAGATGTCATAGAGGTAGCTCAGGGTGAACCCAGGACATCTTGGAATTTCCATGAAAGCCATGGGACAATTATTTCGCTTTGCTAGCGAGAGGTGCTGGTAGAGGTGGCACAAAAGCAGGAAACAGGTTCGAGGTTATAAAGATTGAGCTCTGATCTAGACAATCCAATTACAAATTTCTGGCTTCCTGAATACAAATTTCAATCCCAACTTTTCCTATTCCTGTGATCCCAGAAGAATTACTTAACCACTATGTCTTAGATTTCTCATCTATAAAATGAATTTTAATAATAGCATCTACCCACATAAAGTTATTGTGAAGATTAAATATTTTAATGTTCATCAAGTATTTACAACAATGCTAGGTATTCATAGCACAATGTCAGTATTTACTAAATTAAACAAATAAGCATCTGAGAATGCCTGACCTGACCTCATTGAACCTTCTTTTTTGGGCAGCTTTATGCCAAGCTTCCAGTGCTGGGATGGGAAAGAGAGCTTTTTCAAGTCTTCAGAACAGATGGGTTTAATTTCTTCCCCTGCTAACTCTGTAGGACTATTTCTAGATACATGCAAAAACTCAACCACAGAATGGTCTTGAACTCATGTTACTTGTTCAGTGATTTATGTAAGTTAAGTTTCCTGTGGATAGAACAGAAAGCAAATTTAGATTAAATGTAATAATCTAAAAAACCTGTGGTCCTTTACTGTGTATCTGGTCCTGTGCAATATGAGCTAAATACACCGGTATTTGAGAATAATTGCTCCTTCGAAAAGAATTAGCTCTTCTGGAGTCCCGAGGTATTACTGAATATGTTACCTTTTCCAATTAGGAGTGCTAAAAGAAGTTGTAGGTTTATTTTTTTTTCCTATGATTTAAAATGTCCCATTGTCTTGTACAGAATGTAATTTGGCATAAGTAGAATTAGACAAGCTACCTTGTCTGCCTAAGTTGCTATCATCCAAGCATTGATTTGAAATAGCACCTAAAGAGAAAAAGAAAATAAATCTGCCATGTATGTGTGAGTAACAAGGCTCGGAAGTGGAGCAGCTTAAAGTCACATAACTGTCAGCTAAGACAACAAAGCTGTTCAGGGTTTCTTTCTAGCACCAAATTACAGTCTGTCCAAACAGAGAAAATTAAATTAGACTGCTTATAAATTAAACCTCTTCCACTAGCATGATTGCTGTGCCCTAAAGAAAGTGCTATTCTCAGGCAGTAGACAACTTCAATAGTAGACAGCTGGATCCACCACTGAACTTACAAAGCCATTCCAGAAGGTCAGCCTTTCCTCTCCTGGTTGCTGCCTCTCAGAGAGAATGACATTGACGCCAGTAGGTTGTTTCTATTATAGTTGGTGGCAGATCTATCTCAGCGTCACACATTCTGCATGTTCATCATCTTAGAGCATCTTTACAAAGTTGGACTCCCATGTTTGTAAGTGGCCACATTCAGGGTTTGGTAACAGGAAAATAATCCAAGGATTGTCAAGCTTCAACATGTCTTCCTCACTGCTCTTTCACAGTGTTTGAGATGTTTCTTCCGGAGTGCGTTTATCTTGACTTATTTGGGGGAGGAGTAGACAAACATCTCCTCTAAAGGAACAGTTAGTGACTATTTTAGGTTTTGCAGGCTTGATGGGCTTATTGCAGTTACTCCATTCTGCCACTGTAGCAGGCGAAAGCTGTCTGTCATAAACACTATGTAAATGAATGTCAGTGTATAAATGCTGTGTCCCAATAAAACTTTATTTACAGAAACAAGCAGCCGGCCATATTTGTTCAAGGAAATAGCCTGCAGTTGGAAAAACAATGCAACAATGGGAACAAAATCGCTGCTTATGTAAAAGAAATTTCAGCTTTCTTTTTACAAATATGAATGTTAAGAAGACTGTGAACAGATGTGCACACACTAACACAGATATAAATCCCAAGATTTCTCTAATAGGTAACGATACATTTCACCAGTGGGGAAGAGTAGAACATACTCAGATATGTTCAGATTGAGAAAGGACATCACCAAAGAACTTGCACAAAGGTCTTCGGTCTTACTTCAGCCAAAATTCAAATTAAATCAGATAAAAAATTCAAGGTGGGGAAGATTATATAAGAAACAGTGATCAATAGTGACTTTTATGAAATGGAGTCACTGTAAATGGATACTGATAAATTATGTGTGCTAAAATGAATTTTATAAAAATAGGTATAGGTACTTTAAGAGACAAGTTAATACACTGGATGAAAAGTATCCTCAAAAGAGTTTGCTACTGAAGACAGGATTACCAATATGTTTCACTGAAGTTTAGATATCAGTAGTTATTATTGAAATCAATAGTACAGAAATAAATTTATGTTCATGTGGAAAGCTACATGATAAAAGCAATATTACAGGCCAATGGGAGAATGATAGATTATCCAATATAGCATCAGGATAACTGATTGGTCACCTGAAAGAAACTCATGAAGGACTCCTAACTCATAATATATCTAAAAATACCTTGCAGAAAGATTGCATATCCATGGAAAATTAAAATAACAAGAAGATACAAGCAAATATTTGTTCAACATTGAGGTAGACAAGAAATTTATCATTAAAAAATTGACAAGTTTTGATACATAAAAATTGAAAGATGATTAATAAACAAAACATAAGTAAGAGACAGAGAGAAAATATTCAAAGAATGCTCCAGTTGACATGCTCCAGAGTGCAAAGCTTAAAAAAAAAGTAGAAATCTTTTTGCAAAGCTCCCAACAGGGTGGCTTTTGACTGTTGCACTATTTAATCTCTGTATTCAGTCTCACTTCTGCATTGTTGAAATAATTGTACACAGAGAGAAGCAAACAAGTCATCCAAAAACAAACAGCAAAACAAAACAACAACAGAACAAAAACATGTACTAGAATGTAAATATTGACTTTCCCTTAACTAAACAGTGTCCTAATAGTGTTTTATGGAAACTTTGAAAGAAATAATGCAAATTCCTAATATGTATTTAAAGACAACCATACTTTTTTGTTGTTGTTGTTGTTTGTTTCTTGAGACAGGGTCTCACCATGTAGTTTAGACCAGCCTTGAACTCATTATGTAGCCCAGGCTGGCCTTAAACTTCTGGTGATCCTTCTGCCTCAGCCTGTCAAATGCTGAGATTACAGGTGTGTGTCACAATCAGAGATGAATATGAACATACAAGCAGAGAGAGACAAAGACAGAGAAAGAGAGAAAAGGGGAGAGGAAGAAGAGAGAGGTGGAGGAGGAGGGAGGGGGAGAGAGAAAAACATTACAAGTTATCTTGAAAACCTCTAAAAGTCAAAATAGAGACCAGCTTTGGGAATAAGACTGAACACTTCCATTGGAGTTAGTTGAAAAAAAAATTATATATATATATATATATATATATATATATATATATTTCTTACCATGATTGATGAATAATAAAAGGGAAAAGAAGTAAAATCAGAGAAGGTTAAATTTCCATAAAAGTACAATTATTGAATTTGAAAATGAGTTGAGGCAGTGAATAGTAGATTAGCTAGTGTAGAGAACCATTTTGGTCATTAGAAAAAGAAGGAAATACTTTTATTCTGAGACAAGCAAGCACTCAAGAAATGGGAGACACACATATCTTTCCTAATTAAATTATATGCAGAAATACTATATCATACTAATAAGTCAATCAAAATAACACACTAAAGAATGAGGAAGATATCTAAAATGATGAGGAGGAATAAAATCAGTAAATAATGATTTGTATATAAATAATGTTTGGAAAAATGTATATGAAATTTAATGAAAATGTTAAAATTCTTAAAAATTTTGATTTTCTTGAAATTTTTAAATAAAGAAAAATACTATGTTTCTATTCACAATGATACACATTTGAACAACTTATTCCTATGCAATATTAAGTAGTTTTAGAGGATAGAAGAATTAAATTTCTATGAAATGCCTTATAATATTCTATCTCATTTCTCAAAAATGGTAATTTTTAAACTTAAAGATAACTAGCAGAACAATAGAATGTGTTACTTCAAAACAGAGACTACGTTATTTCCAGGTAAAGTTTGAGTAGTATAATAAATGATAATAAAAGATGTAAATAATCAAGGAAACAAAAAAAAAGAACAAAAAAGCAGACAAAATTGACAGTATATTTTTGACTATTAAAAGGAACATGAATAAGTAAAGATCTCCTTTTAACAAACAAGAACCACAGATTTTTAAAATACACACTTAAAATAAAATTAGACATAAGAGTTCCAATAAAACAGATAAAAGCTGGCTGTGGTGATGCACACTTGTCACACCTGCACTTGGGAGGCTGAAGGTGGAGCAACACTGGGAATCTGAGCTAGCCTGGGCTGCATAGTTCCAGGCCAGCCTGAGGTACGTAGAAAGATCTGAGACTCAAAACACAAAAGCAATCAGTCTATCAATCAGTCAATCAATCAGTCACAAAACAAAAGCCATCAGTCTATCAATCAATCACAAAACAAAAGCAATCAGTCTATCAATCAATCAATCAAAGGTCAACCTATCTATTACTGGGATAAAATTTTCAACACCTAGAAATTAAAACAGGACATGTTTAATTTGGCTTGCAGTTTCAGCTGTTTCAGTCCATGGCTTACTGGCTCCAAAGTAAAAACATCATGGTGAAGGGCAGGGTGTGTTCATGATGATTAGGAAGCAGAGCACAGGGAAAGAGTCCCAGTGAGAGAGACACTCTCCAAAGGTACCGCATCCCTATGCACTCTCTCCTCCAACTGAGCCCCAGTGTCCAATAACAATTCACCTATCAACATGGGTGGATCCATGTACTAATGAGGGCAGTGCCCTATGATCCAACTGACTTCCCAGGAGCCTCTTCATCCAGTGGACTTGGCAATTAACACTGACTGGCACAGCATGTTAAGCTAGAAAGACGCCAAAATGAATTGGTCCACAAAGACTATTTTTATCATTTACAAAATTATAGTCTCAGTCAGAAGCAACCTGGTATTCATCTAGAGGAGACTGGTTAAATAATTTATGTAACATTCACACCATGTAATGTTAACAGCAGATGTCAAAGATTCAGTGAATAAACTGAATTACAAAACCATTTTAGACCAAATGGTCCACATAGCACCAAAGTGAATGAAATTTTGAAAGTATATTCTCCATACATTCTTTACTAAAAGCAAAATAGAAAAAAGGGTAGAAACAATACAGAATTTCAAAAAAAATAAACAGTAAGAAATCACTAGTTGATAGATTACATATTGTTCTTTTAGAAATAGTTTTTCAAGTTACAAAATTAAAGCACACAAAGTGGACATTCAAACAGTGAGGCTGCAAACAGTTCTGTTCAGTGATCCAACAAAGGTTAGCAACAAGGTTATCAATCCTACACACTTAAATATACATGCAGTTATATCCTTTAGAGCGTTTTCTTTTCCTCCTTTTGCTTTTTAAGTCCACTATCTGTTTAGTTATATCATATTTCAGGTTGCTCAGTACCTTACTGATCTGTTGTTGCTAATTACTTTTTAAAATTTTTCTTATTTATTATTATTTTTTATTAATTAATTATTTTATTTTGAAGGTAGTAAAATACAGCAGAACAAGACCGGACAAAGCCAATTGAGGCAGTGCAGTGAAATTGGTACAGAACCTCACAGCAGGTTACCGGGATAACAGCAATAGGTAGAATGGCATATCTGGTTTTCTTCACAATAGTTGTTCCTTCAATCAGGCAGAGCAATAGCAAAGAAAATACAGAAATTATAAAAACAGAATATTCACTAGAGCAATACCACTGATCAGAACAGAGCAAAACAGAGATAAAAATATTTGCCTTCAAAGAAATGGCAGAAGAAAATCCCCCTTATTTCTTATATAGCATATAGTCAAACTCGCAAGAGCTGCTCAGATCTCTGGCTCTCACTTGCTAGCAGGGGGAAGGGTAGAATGAGATGGATGTTGATTCTTAGCCCGCGCACTGGTAGGCTCACTGCTGCCCACCAGAGCAGTGAGCTGGCTGCCTGTTTTCCCAGCGCCCCAAGTTCCAACATGACACGGATCTCAGGAAATGCTGATATGGTTCTCGACCTGGGGTGGCGGCGGCTTGGGAGGCCACAGCCCCATACCAGGGCAGTGTGCTGGCTTCCTGTTTTCCCAGCGCCCCAAGTTCCAACATGGCACAGATCTCAGGAAATGCTGATATCTGAATTAGATTTTTGATTCACAAACTTCGTGGTTAAAAAAAAAAATGAAGCCTGTCATGCTACTCTTTTCACAGAGTATTCAAGGTTCCTGGAACTGCACAAGGTAAAAATACCCACATAAGCTGGGTATGAGAGACAGAGGTGTAGCAATGGCTTGTGATGCACTTCTGCCTAACACTGGTGTAGACATATTCCAGATGTGGGGTATCAAAGAAATCCAAATAAAGGCGCTAAAAGCATTGGACAAAATAGAATTGTAAGTACAAAGAGAAGGCTTCAATTTCCGCTTCTCCATTTGGCCTCCTCTTGAAGTACTTGGATCAGGTGTGTGTCACACAGCTTCCCTTGTCATAAACATCCATATCATAAGTCTTCATTACTGACAGTAGCCTTAAATGTTTCCTCTGTGACCCTTTACAGGCTCCATATATGAATGCACAGTGTAATCCCATTGTTTAGGTGCATATGGAAGTCTCACAATAATATGCTGCATGGTTAATGATGCGAAGTGGA
Source organism: Hydrochoerus hydrochaeris (assembly GCA_004027455.1). Taxonomy (NCBI): domain Eukaryota; kingdom Metazoa; phylum Chordata; class Mammalia; order Rodentia; family Hydrochaeridae; genus Hydrochoerus; species Hydrochoerus hydrochaeris. Next base: position 589,900 of record PVLA01000239.1, read on the forward strand.
GTCAAACATGATTTTTATTTCATCCTGTTACATATCTGTATTGCTAATCCCTATGTAGCATTTATGCAATAGCAACCAGTAAAAGGCACTGCAAGATTAAATTTAATTGAAAGGCAAATTAATTCTATAGATAAACAACAGTGCTTCTAGGAACTGGCTAATATGCCTATATAAGCTATAAAATCATTCATATTCTTTGACCTAGTCATTGTACTTCTGGGCATTGACCTTAAAAATTTACTCTTGATATACAAAAAGCTTTGTATACAGTTATTTATCAAAGTATTATTTATATCATTACAAAATTGGAAGCAATAATCATCAAATAAAGTTTGGAAATATCATTTATTAGAATATTAAGGAATAGAGAAAAGAAGGGAATACAGGACCTGGGATGTAGCTCAGCAACGGAATACCTACCTGGAAAGCACAAGGTTATGAGTTTGATCCTCAGTACCAAAAACAAATAAATAAGAATATTAAGGAGTAAAGAATAATGTATAGTAAAGATTTGCAAAAATGTGGAAACTTGCTTATAAAAGTCATCCCTTACTCTCACGGGGGCTAAGGGCAGAATGCATCAAGCCTGGGGCAAGGAGAAAGTTTTGCCTGACTCTTGAGTCTGTCCAGATATAACATCTTGCTCCAAGATCCACAAATGCATTTGAAGAGGATATTTGACCCATAGGAGATGCAGAAAAGAGTGGCAAGTTATTTAACTGGTTTTCTATGGAACATGTTCCTCAGGCATTCTTAGTTCTTATCTGTTTATTTATTTATTGGGTACTGAAAATCTGACTTGGGACCTCACGCTTGCCAGGTAGGCACTGTGCTGCTGAGCTATATTCTCTGCTCTCCTCAGGCATTCTTGAATTCCTGTATTCAGTTCAATTTACATACAGTTATTAACAATTCTCTTGTCACTTATTTAGCAATATTTATTTGAGATCTAATATGATGCATGCATTTTTTCTGGATCGAGTAGAAACCAGGCTTAAATTCAAATATGCAATGTTTGAACAATCACAGAATAACTGATAATTTTATGTCATTCATTAATTTTTAGAAATGTGACAAGTTGAAATATTTCCTGGTTTTTTTAAAAGAACATGTCCTTGTATTTTAGAGATTCAGACTAAGGTATTTAAGGATAAAATGTGATACTTGGGAAAGAAGTGGGAAAGCATAAAGATACAAAATTACAGAGATTCATGTGGTGTTAATAGTTCAAGGAGAAATAAACAGACATTCATTAATTCTCTACTTTGTGCAACTTTGAAAATTTCCATGATAAAATGGTTTCTTCTATGCATACAAAGATAACTAGATGCTATTAAATAAAGACATTCACCCAGAAGCATGAAACTGAAGTGACTATTTTTTTTAGATTTTTTTTTATTTAAACAGAAAAAAAACAGAAAAAGGATAGAAATATTACAGAATTTCAAGAAAAGAAGATAAACGGTAAGAAATCACTAGTTGATAGATTACTTATTGGTCTTTTAGAAATAGTTTTTCAAGTTACAAGATTAAAGCACACAAAGTGGACACTAAAACAGTGAGAGTGCAAACAGATCTGTTCAACAATCCAACAAGAACCTAGAAATATGGTCATCAATCCCACACACCTAAACATACATGCAGCTATATCTTTTATAGTGCTTCCTATTTCCTCTTTTTTATAACAGCAATTATACATTTTTAAAATTTTATTCAAAGAGAAGAAAAAAAGCAAAACAGAAAAAAGGGTAGCAACAATACAGAATTCCAAAAGAAAAAGAAAGAAAAAAAAGGAAAATGAGAAAAAACCCCACCAAGAAATCACTAGTTTATAAATTACATATTGTCATCTTGGATGTAGTTGTTCTAAGTTACAAAGTTAAAGGGTACATTGTAGACATTCAAACAGTCAGATTACAAACAGTTCTGCTCAAAGATCCAACAAAGATTCAGCAATATGGTCATCTATTTTACACAATCAAACATACATGCAGTTATATCCCTTAAAGCAATTTCTTTTCCTCTCTTTTTTACAATGGCAATTACACATTTTGGTTTTATTACACTTGTAATTCTTATTTACTTTTTACCCTAGAGACACAATATGATATTTATAAATATGATTCTTATTTTTACTAATAAGGATAGTCTCAAGTGGTCTCCACTTACCTATGAAAGCCTCAAGATCATCCTTTTTATAGCTGAGTAATATTCCATTGTATAAAAATGCCACATCTTTTTCATCCACTCTGCAGTAGCTGGGCATTTTGGTTGTTTCCAGGATTTAGCTATCACAAATCATGCCAGTATGAACATGGGTGCACATATATCACTGTGATATGAACTTTTCAGTTATTCTGGGAAAATACCCAGGAGGGGAATAGCTGGATTGAATGGGGCTTCCAATCCTAGTCTTCTGAGAATTCTCCATATGGATTTCCATAGTGGTTGCACCAGTCTACATTCCCACCAACAGTGGAGCAGTGTTCCTTTTTCCCCGCAGCCTGGCCAACATTTGTTATCGGTTGATTTCTTGATGGCAGCTATTCTTTCCGGAGTGAAAAATCTCAATGTTGTTTTAATTTGCATTTCTCAAATGACCAGTGATGGTAAACATTTTGAAGTGACTATTTAAAAAAAAAAAGCATAGAAGTAGGAAAAGAATAGTAGTAAACTTGACCTAGGTTCATGAAAGAAAGTTTGAAGTAATGTTTGCTGGACTGACAGGAAGAGGAGGAAGAATTATTCATCCTGTGGAATGATGGAGAAACTGAGGACTTAAAACAGTAGAATCCACGTGTGTCCAGAGATCAGGTGCAGAACTGCATGGAAAATTCTAGAACTGAACAATGGCTAGAAGACAAAGGTCAGTGGTTTGTGTGAGACTAGCTGTAGAGGTTGCCTAAGTCCACATTACTTAAGGGGAAGGGTTTAAGGCTGTCCAAAGAATGTGATTTCTTGTCTATGAACAATAAAATGTCATTAAACTTTTTGACATAGTCACCTTTACGTTTTGCCAAGAATGTCATGGCAGTAATGAAAAATAGATGGGGAATCTGGATAGACTAAAAAGGTGAGTTAGAGAAAATTCCTCCTCTGATGGCTTTTAAACTGAAACACAGACTTTTCCTTTGTTTTGCATTTAACACCCTTCAGGATACAACTTGTCTTTGTGTCACTATAATAAAACACCTGAGCCCAAGTAATTTATAAAGAACAGAAATGTATTTCCCACAATTCTAGAGGCTGGAAAGTTCAAGATGAAGGAATCAGTAGTTTTTGTGTCTAGGAAGGGTTCACAATCTTCGATTTCAAGATGGCACCTTTACCTCTGCAGTCTTTCAGAGGGGAGAATTCTTCATGCTCACATGGTTGGCAGGTTGATGGTCAGAGAAACAAAAGGAAACCTACTCCTGAAATCAGAGCTCTGATACAATAATCATTGTCTGAAGGTCCCATCTCTTGATATCCTACAATGGTAATTTCACATCAATATGAGTTGTTCAGGAGATAAACATTCAAAATGGAGCTACATTCCTGCTTCTCCTGGTTTCCGGCCTTCGCACTGAAATTACTGCTATCACCCTGACTCTTGGGCTCTCCAGCCTCACATCTCGGTGCTACAGATCTTAGGACTTTTCAGTCTCCATAATAGTGAAAGCCAGTTTGTTATAATAAATCTTATCTATTGGATCTGTTTCCCTAGAGAACCCTGACTGATACAAAAATTTCCTGATATAAATGCAAATAATAATACTGTGCAGAGAGATCCCTTGTACTTTGTCTTAGCCTGTTTATGCTATTATAGCAGAGTATCAGAGGCAGGTAATTTATAAACAATAGAGAGATATTTCTCATGGTTCTGGTTCCATTTTCAAGACTGCACTTTCTCATGCTGCAAAAGGAACAGAAGGGGAAGAAAGTATTTCCTTCAGCTTTGAGTCCTTTGATAAGAATGATAATCTCCTTCATGAGATAGAGCTCTCAGGATTTAATCACTTTTCAAAGAACACACCCTTTAATACTTTTGCCCTGCAATTTAGGATTCACTGTAAGTCTTGGAGGGAACCGTAACATTCAAATTGTTATTCTATCTCTACCCGGTTTCCTCTCTTGGCAACATCTTCAAAACTACAGGATATTATCACAACCAGGATATTTACATCAGCATAATCTTCTGTTCTTACTTGAATTTCCCCCATTTTTCTTGCACTCATTTGTGTCTGTATGTCTCTGTCTGTGTGTGCTACTCTAGGTAATTTTATCAGATGCATAAATTTGTGTATCTTCCACCAGTCAAAAGGATGTAAAAATCGCATTGACAGAAAAGCCACAGATGTATTTTTGAGTAGTGCTTCAAATAAGAGTTTCCCCCACCACGTGTAATTTATATTGAGGAAAACCAATATAACCTTGGTTTTCAAAACAGACAACGTGCATGGTGAAATTTGTGGATATGGGAGGGACCAAAGCCCCATGAAATCACAAGGTGAGTGAAGATTAGATAAAATCTAGACTCTGCCCCCACAGTTATATAACCCCAAGCATATTGCTTAAATTTTCTGACTTTTTCTTTCTCTATAAAATCTGTAAAATGACACGATATTCACTTCATGAAATTTTGTAAGCTTACAATAAATGAATGGACGGAGACATTTTCAAAACTAAACACCATTACTCAACATCAAATATTAATTTCTTTTTACCTAGTAATGTGGGTAAAACTGACAGTTTCTGAATTCACCTAGAACTTACAACATAAGCAAAGAAAGCAATATTTTCTTCCCTAAAATCTAGGAGTTACACAGAAATCTCACAGTTTATCCATATTTCCTGAGTTAATTAAGAATCAGATATAATCAATGATCTTATAGGGAAAACATTAAACATAAAACTAATGTGTCCAGGCAAAAAGGCTTTTTAAGCACAGCTGTGAGAAACTGAAATCTCTAGAATCATTTTTCTCTGTCTATTTTAGGGAAAACATGTGAAGAAGATGTTTTTCCAAGGCTTACTGTTATGGAAGAGTGAGAAGCTGAAAACATCTTTCTTCCTCTCTGGACCGTCTAATGAAAATGTAACATACTGTCTGCAGTTCGCGGGGAGACCTGTGAGCCAGGCCGGGACAGGGATGGTTCTTCGCTGCCCTTCATGCCTGCTCCAGCCTGGTGTAGGCTTTAAACCCAAGCCTTCATTCCCCCAGTGGCTCATGTCAGATTCTACTGTGATACCAATTCCGGTTGATCAGTGGGTTCAAGCACACCTTTTAGCCCCACTATTTCTAGTAATATAAAACAACTTTCATATCAAAAGTATATGATTACAAGTCTTTCAGTGCAAGGCCTGTTTTTCAAAACAACTGTTTACTAAGAAGAATCTACAACTTCATGGAGTGGGATCGTCTAGGACGTCCCTAAGGGAGCAAATTTGTGGGTCTCCATGCAAGTCAAACATTGGCTCTTTGGGAGATTCTGAGTCCCTAAGTACTGTTTATTTTCCCCACTCAAATTCTGAATCAAGTAAGAGGTTTACTGTGTGCCTTCAGGGAGCAGAAATAATGGCCTGTTTAATACTGATTTGCCATATAATACTTGAGTGTATTTAGACTCCAGCTGGACAGGACCTCCTGGGTTTCCTGGTGCCTGAATTATAAACTTGGTAGTGTGGGGTAATAAACAGGTAGCTGTGAATTTCTCAAGCTCAGAAAGAAAGAGATGAGTAAAGGCTGGTGTTTGAATTGCCAGGTTGTCATCCAAGTAGCATCAAGCCAAGGAGTCAACCCTCTCCTCTGCGTAGGGGAGCAGAAAGTAGCCATGGGGTTAAGCTGATACAGCTGCCTCCATCAGGAAGAAAACAGGGAGAGTGAGGGGTGCCTTCTTCTATCCAACAGCTTATGCTGGTTTTTCTCAACCTGTGTGCCACTGACAATTTGGACCAGATAATCCTGTGTTACATGGACTGTCCTGCATATCACAGGATTTTTAGCAGTATCTTTGGTTCCTACTAGGCTTTAATAGCTCATGTTCTCAAATCTAGATCACAAAAAATGTCTTCAGACTGCCAAATGCCCCTGTGAATGGGGGCAGAATTATGGACTGATAACATGAGCTTAGATTTCAGTTGTATTTGCCATAAATTGGTTCATTTTGACTTTTTCTATTGAGCACTTCCTATGTGCCAGGCTTATGGGGAAGAAGCCAAAGAGGATCTAGCTTCAACCTTAAACAGCTGTTTGTGGATTCACAGACACATCTAGGGAGATACTTGGATGGCTGTTCCTTCCCCAGAAAGGGCCTTGAATCAGAAAAACCCAGTTTGACCAAGTGGACATAGATCCGTCATTGGTCTCTTAGAGAAACAGACATCTCTCCCCAGGTGCTGCAGTTTCCATTTAGAGAATGACTACTGTACCCAGGCTGGATACACCAAGCATATGCCAGGGGCCAGTGGAATTCGTTTTCTCTTTGAGAAGTAGCGGTCTTCCACCTCATTTCCATGGCCTCTGTGAGATCAAAGGCATTTGTTTCACAATAAATATTTAGGGCTGAACAGCTTAATCTTGACAGAAGGCAGAATCTCTAGGGAAAATGCAGAGTTTAAACAAAAATAACTCGCTAATCCTCTTACCCAGTACTTCTGAATTTTCTGTGCATCATATTTTGACCCATTCACTGATATGATTGTTATACTTAGGCTATCATGTCAAACAGTTATTCCTGAAGAAGCAATGTCTCATTTCCACTATTTAAATTTCGCAGTGAAGTAGCTAGCAGTGGCCTAAATGTAACAATCCCACAAGGAAACATTTTCCTCGAGATCTTTTCCACAAAGGTGTCAGATATCCGGGACACAAATGTGATAGTGAGATTTGGGGCTAACTTTAAAAAAAAAAAAAAGAAGACTTTAGAGGAATAAGAAGGAAAAGAATGTCTTTTTATAAAAGTAGCTCACATTTTCTAGGGCACAGGCCATTTTCATGAAAGAGTCCCTTTGAGTCGCAGAAACGTCGCCAGGAAAAATGAGAGACTCTTGCTCGTAATGGGATGCCGAATTAGGGAGGGGAGAAGAACGCAGCACAGGCGAGCCTGTCTGGAGATGCACATCTACTTTCATCTGTGAGGTAATCTTTCTGGTTCTTAGCCTTCTATTTTATTAAGACTTTAAAATGAGACTCTGTCTCTGTGAATCTGAGTTTCCTTATTTTGGGATAAAGAATTTAGGCAAGACAAACTCAAAATTTGTCTAGAGCGCTCTCATCACCCATCCTGTGTGTCCACATCTCCACCACAGAGCATCTAGAATTATATCTACACACATACACAGCCGCCCGTATGCTTAACATACGTACACCTGTGGTCCTCAGCTACCAAAACAGCTCGTTAAATCCATGAATGTGCAGTGAAGAGGAGCCGTAATTTTTCTATAGCCAAAAGACTGAAGCGCCATGAATAAAGTAAATATTTCAAATTTCAAAAAAAGTGAAGGACTTTATCATGTCCAGGAAATAGTGGTACTAAGCACAAGCACCTCTTCTCCATGGAGTAAGAGGACCAAGAGGGGTTGGAAAGGAGTTTATTGTTTTTCGGTGGAAGAAGAAGAGATCCTGAGAGAGACCACTTACTGGACTATTCCATTCATTTTGCAATGATGACTAAGTTTAATTCATTTTTTTGAAACTTTGTTTAAAATTTTACTTAGCTCTGATTTCAAGCAGACAGGAGTTTGTAAATTTCTTTTCAATTTCATTGGCAGGGTATATTTTATTTAGATAGTATAGATTCTACTCAGAGAGAGAATTGTGGAGAAAAGGAACAAAACCAGACCTAGGGAAGAACATAATCAGGATAAACCCACAGGTTGGCCTGGGGTAGCTGACGCATACTGGTTACCCCTGTCTCCACAGCCTGTGCCCAGGTGACCCGAGGTAGAGCCTCAAAATCTTTCACAACTCAGGCAGCCATAACTACTCAATTATCCAGAGCACTAGACAGGAAACCTATTTCCCAGTTTGGGGGGGAGCAGGATTTATGAGATTAAAAGACAAGAAATCATGGATAACAAAATTTTAAAAAATTGTTTTAAATATCTACCAGGCAGGTGACCTAGAGTGTCTGATGTTAAAGAGGCTGTGGACATAAATTTTACAAATGAGGAGGCTAAGTTTCAGAAGGCCGTTCCCTGACAAATGCCGATATAATTTATGACAACCATAAATAGCACATTTCAATGGCATCACCATGACCACCGTCCCACCCATCAGTCAGAAGCATGCGTCTGCATTTCAAAATATGCTATAATTGCTTCTTATTCAAGTTTACCATTAGAAGCACATTCTTAGTCCAAAATACTGTAATTGGATCTGTGCTAAACAGTGTTAAATGATTTGCATGATCTGGACCCCAAAACCCTAGCATGACACTCCCTTCTTTTCCCATTACTATTTACAGTATCCAGAGACAAGACAGAAACCCCAACTCTGATGCCCTGGATCACTGCCCAGCCACTGAAGCCATGCTTGCTGCATTTCTCTTCGGCTAAGTTAGACACATGTTAAAATGGATACAAGGACCCTGAAGCAATTGCTTTGTAGGACACTTAAACAAAGGCAACTGAACACAAGGTGGACAAGGGAAAGCTTTCAAGAACCTGGAAATTGAATTTGGAGTCACTAATACAGCTGGCAAAAGATAGTGCTGAATGTCCCAAGGTCACTTGTGACAGAGAAGGGGGCTTTATTTCAAAGAAATTGCCCTGTCTTCTAAGATAAAGAGGAGACTGGTACACAGCAATGAGAAAGAGCAGCTGCTGGCGACCGCTGCCCAGGGAGAGCTGCAGAACAAATCACCCGGGAGCGTGCGCGAGGAACACCATGGATCTGTCCCATCACAGGCCAAGGAGAGCTCGCTCTTCTAATTCCTAAGAATAAAGAGTAAACAGGCTCCAACAGCCATATGGAGGACCGATGTGCCAAGTGCAAGAAGGGGAGAGGCCAGAGGGTAACAGGATTTTCCCCACTCACCCAGCGTGAGAGCCTGTTTCACACTTGCAACTGGATAGTGAAGGCAGCATGGTTAGGAACTGTGTGGAATCACTTGGTTCCTAAAGTCAGAAGTTATTTCCAGAAGCATCATTTTCTGCTAGCGGATCAGAGAGCCAGAAGATCCCCAGCGATGGTGTAAACAGACTGAACTCTGTTCCTGGAGATGTGGAGATATTTCACAGCGAAGATTTTTCTCTTATGCATTCTTCTAGAAATTTTAGTTTCAGGTTCCACATTATCTACTCTCCCTTTTGAGTTAATTATTATTTTGTAAATATGAATTCCTTTTGATGGTTTCTCTATCCTGTGGCAGTGATCTCTAGCCTTCTGCCACTACCTCATAGGCTCAGTTACTGTACCCTTCTAGGAAGTCTCAAAATCAAGTACTGGGAGTTCTCCATCTTCATTCTGTTTCAAAATTGTGTTGGCTGCTGGTAGTTCTTTTATACTAATATTGGCATTACAGAATCAACTTGTTTGTTTACATACAAGTACGCACAAATGCGTGCGCACGTGTGCACACACATACACACCAAAACAAAACCCTGTTGGAATTTTTAATTGAAATAGTATTGAGTTCATATATGTATATTTTTAAAGATAAATTGCCTCATGGATTTATACTGATACCAGATTTACAACTCATGAGGTTTTTAACTTACTGTATTTTCTGTTATATCTATGATTTATTCCATACCAAATGCTCTGGTTCTCTAGGACACTGAGGAAGATAGAGCTGAATATTCCACAATTACTCAATTACTTTATCCCATACACAGAGTCTCTGAATAAGAGGCTCAAACTGTCACCACCAAGATAATTGCTGATAACAAGGTGGATATTTTTTTGTATATGCATTTTTGTTTTCCTTCTATTTTTAAAATTCTGCTTTATGCTTTTTGAACATAACCACTCTATTATAAATTCTCTCTCTTAAGGCTTGTTTCCTGAAAGACACCTCTAAATCTATTTACTTAATTTTAAGAAAAGGGGAAAAACAGCTGAGAACAGGAGGGAGCATACACTCCAACCACGGTGCTGTGATGAAACACAACATTTGGCTGTTTGTACTCGCACAGAATCGTTGAAAAAAGAAATATAACAGGGTATAAAATAATGTTTTTAATGAAACAATTTCAATGTTTATTTTGCTTTTCCTTAAAACCAAATGCAGAAAACATTTTTCCATTTTATATTAATAGAATACCAAATCTGAGATGCATAACAATCTCAACAAGGATTTCACAAAAATAAAAAAAATAAAATTCACCCATTAAAAAAATTCAACACATAATAGTGAAGAGTGAATCAGTAAAATTAGGAGATTGTTGAGGGAAGAGTCTTATGTAAGTACTTTGTTTTTTAAGACCTTCTAGGCACATGATGTAGCTGTCCTATATATACTATATCATACAACATAAAATATATTTAAATATTTTATATGCATGTTATATTTAAATATATACATATATGGTATTTATTTATGCATATATATGGTTTTTGTTTTTCTAATTAGAAAGAATTTCCTTGTTGTCAATATAATTATTCAGAAGCTCAGCTGACTCTTTGAACCAAGCAAGGACACTCGAAATTATACTTGGATACTCATCAGAAGATGACAAAGATGCCTTGCCAACATGTTTATGCTACATTAAAGGAAATTTATCATCAGCCTCAGGGGCAAGACAGATAAAGAAGACATTAGTTGTAGTACAGCCACCTGGAAAGAAGGAATAAGGGAACAAATCTACTAAACTGCTGATTGGTGGTGTGGACAGTGAAAAAGGAGGGCTTAGTGGGTCAGTCAGTGGGGAAACCCAGATTACTGTGTCCTCAAATGCGCATTGGAAATGCCCAGAAAGACCAAGAAGGAATGAGTGTGCTTTGGAGAAGTCTGAATTTGTTAAGAGGGAGATGTTTTAATGAAGGATATATAGAAAAGCAATCTAACAAGAGTGAAATACGGAGAAAGCAAAGATGAAAATGTCCTGTGTTCACTCTCGCTTCCGTTTTATAAAAATTCTTCTATAGCTAGGCATGGTGACACTTGTCTGTAATCCCAGTACTCAGGGGGGTGAGTAGGAGGATCACAGATTCAAGCCCAGCATGGCAACTTAGTTACTAAGTGAGATCCTCTATCAAAATAAAATTTTGGAGGCTCTATCTCAGTGCAAAGGACCTGAGTTCAATCCCTAAGACTACCCACGCATACGAAAAAATCTACTGCAATATTTTCCATTGTTGAGCCATACTTCATGACCTTGCTTTATGAAATAATGTTCCATTTACTTAGAGTGGCTGGTTTGCCCATTTGCAGGTAACTAAATTCTTATTCCCACTTGAGAGCTAGTGTGCTAGAAAATCTTGAGTTAACACAGACAAGATGGTCTCATATTTTTATGCCAATTTTCCCATTTATTTCTTCTTGCTCCTTATTTTATATTAGGATGTCGAGTGTATTCTGACCTCTTAATTTCTTGAGTATCATCACTGACCACAGACACTAACTCTACAGGGAATTGAGTGGTAGCTCTTGATACATCTTCAGTCAATCACTCAAGAAAACCCATTAAATTTAATTCATTCCAGGAATTCTTTTCTACTCCTAATCCTGTGACTCAGCTTTTGTTTCCCACATATGATATAAAGATGTATAGTTTAATGTGAATAAAGCATATTTTGCCAATGGTATATGGGTTAAGTTTAATATTAACAATTATTTTGTGTTTTTTCCTTATGACTTCTAAGTAATAAATTATTTCCATTTATAAATTATTGAAATTACATGTGATTAGTTACAAAAGGTCTGCATAAGAGAAAAGATTCCTTACCTACAGGAAACCAAGCCAGGGTTTCATTTGAAAAGCATGGGAATATAACTATTTTAGGAAAGCAAGATAGAAAGTTTCATATATTGCAAAGAACACAAGAATGGTGGCCACAAGTATGAACTCCATCTTTCATTCTTTACCTTCAAAGTCATATAATATTGAATAAGTCCTTGAAATGCTTTGGGCCTTGGATGCTCCAGTTTTAAAATAAAGATAATAATTCCATAATAGGGTGGGAGCTATGATCACATGTTATGATGCATGAAGAGGTTCTTGGTGAATGCTTGAGTACTCTGCAACTGTCGTGTGTCAGTGTGTGGAGCTATTTATAAAGCTCTAGCTCGGCTCCACTGGCCAGAAGTCTATTTCCTACTCTGCTGGTGGGGGGCCTGCCCTCATGCTGCCACAGCCCACAAACTGCTGTCATCGGTCTTTAGCAGTAGGCATACCCCCCACTTGGTGAGAAAGCCTGGCTTGTGTATGACCCCTCGAGCCCTGCAGGAGAAGGAGCCAGATGGCTGTGTGCAGAGCAAGCGATATCAACCCGTTGTCAGCACATCACGTCTCCTGTCCCAGGCCTCAACAGCTCCCAATCCAAATACCAGCACCAATCCTTGCATCTTTACAGCAAGACACTGGGTGCTCTAAGTTCGCAGGTACTATTTATACGGTTGAGAGCGGAAATGATCACACCCACTCATATATTCTCATCACCTTTTGAAAGCGACTGCCCTATCCACACCCCTCCTGCCTCACTTACACCCACTGGTTATGTACCAAAGGTGCCATTATAGAATAAGGTTTTCTTTTTGCTGACAAACAAAATTAGATGCTAATCGATAGCAATTCGGCGGGGAGAGATGTCTTGCTCATCAGCGAAATTACATCAGGATCTTATTGGCTTGATGGTAGGAAATCGTCCTGATAGTAAGCTAAAATGGAAAACATAGTCCCCTCTCACTTATGAAAAGGAAGTACAAATAACCACAACACGCGATCAATCAATCAATCAATCAATCAAGAAAGAAAACAAGAAACCCCCCCTCAGGTAAAAGTTATCACTGCATTGCTTCCCTCTCAAATTCAATATGAGCAAATAAGAAACAAGTAATGACTTTGCTTATTTCAAAATTCAAATGCTTTTTCTAGGTGATTATTTTAAAAAATAACGGGGGCTCAAATAGGCCTGTCCTATTGCTTTTGTGACCACTTTAATAAAGGCCTGAGTCACAACTGACCCTTCTTTTCATAACTGATGAAGTTACTGATCCAACTCTGTAGCCATTGTTTAACCCCTAAAGAAAGCACACAGCACACATTATAATTCCCTGACAAGAAGCCTCCACGGGTGAATTTATTTAGGTGGATGCCCTCTGTCCATCAGCCAGTGTCCAGCAGCTAAAATGTAGACCTATGTTGAGGCTGACACGCCTGCTTTTCACCAAGATCTTAGCACTTCAATAGGAAGTGACTCCCTTTTCTTTCCACCAAACATTGTGAAGTTAATATACTGATAGGGAAAAAAATCAATCAAAGAGATAAGCACCATGTATGACTTGGGTTGGATATGAACCAGGATATAACAACTCTGTGAGACATATTCTTCACTTCACTATAAAGGGGGTCCTAAATTGGACAAGCCTTTAAAATACAATATTGACTCTCACGATCCTCTTCTCCTCTCCTCTCCTTTTCTCTGCTCTCCTCTCTTTATTCATCTCCTCTCTTTTCTTTCTTCCCTTAGCTATCCAAATCTTTCATACGTATCTACTATTTTTCTTATCTTCATAGAAATCATAAGAAATAGACAAGTCTTTTAAAATGATATTGCAGTGTTTGGGCCAAGTTTATAGCTCAGAAGCACAGTGCTACCTGGTAAGCGCGAGGTCCACAGCTTGATTCTCAGTACTAAAAACCAAAAAAGAATACTGACTTTTTCAAGGTCAACTTACTGAGAGATAGTATATCTGAAATTCAAGCCCAGGTTTGTTTTTTTAACATATCATGTGAGGTTTTTACAATATTTCTAATCACTCTATTCCTATTTAATGTAGGGTTGAAGACTCTCGTGGTCAATCCAAATCTCACGAAGGCTTTCACTAGAATCACTCATAAATATGAAAGACCAAGCACACGCACGCACGCACGTACGCACGCACACACACACACACACACTCACACACACGAAGCATTTTGAAAACAATTTCACAATTCTGGGAGAACTACCAAAAATATCAGTAAGGATAAGCATTTTCCAGCTTCATCCTTCACATAGATAGATGCTGTTGCTGCCCGTGTTTCTTCCCGGGCTGGACTTCCCACTCTCCGCAAGCCACACGCTGAGATATTTACGGTGATTTTGTTTCACATAGCACCATCTATAGCTCCTTGGCTTTCTCAGCATTCTCAGAGCAGAGAGGGACAAAAGGCTGGTATCATGCAGCGATGACCTCAAAAAGCCTCAGCCTGGTCCCTGTCAGTATGACATGATCTTTTCAGCGCCCAGGTTTTTGAATCCTGCCCTGACAACCACCTGGACTGTCATCTATTTGCTTGAGTAGAGTGGTCACCAGTGTTAAATTCAAGGCACAGTGTCAGTACTTTCAAAAACCTGAACTGCAGATGTAGACATATTTCTTAGGAAGCAGAAATACTGAAAAGGAAGAGACTATCATAATGGGCATAATATTGGTTTAACACAGAGACGGATAATAAACAAAAGGAAGATTCTGTAATGTCTGACACTTCCTTATATATTTTTCCTCCTTTATGTTTTGTTTAATTCCTCTGTAGAAATGCTAACTTCTTCAGTTTTCCTACAACTCTATTGAAATTTACCTTCAGTGACAAGACAACCAGGAGCCCGAGACTACCTCAGCAATCTCTCCAGATTGATGCTGAAAGACATTTATGGGATTTTGCTTTGTGTTGAGTGAAATCTCATCAGGCCAAACCTTGATGGATCCTTCGGTGTCTCCAAAGCTTGATATTCTTATTTTGTTTGATATTTTTTGCTAGTAGTTGTCTACCTGTCTGTCTGCCCCTTCTGGTCATCATGTTCCTGAGGCAAGGATTATGTCCTCTTAGGAAATGATGATCAGTACGTCAGGACAACAGTTCAGACACACACACCTCTGAAACATTTAGCAGTAGCTCTTTGCAGGGTCAATTTGCTCCCTGCTCTGATGTGAGGGCGGGGGCACTGGCGTGTTTGGCTTTCAAGATTTTAGAGGGGTGCTCCTACAATAAGGAGAAGTTACTGCCAACTCTCCCAGAAGGCAAGGACAGCCTCCCACTGCATAGGACCATGCAATCCACAGTGCAAATACATGAAGACTGAAAGATCTTGCTAACAAAACAGACCACCAACATGTCCATGAGGAACAGTTTCCAAATCCAAGCAATGCTTCCAGCATAGAACGTCTTCTTTCCCTAGAATTAACTCATTTATCATTATAGTCCATTATGAAGCATAATACATGCATTGGTTTATTCCTGTTTTACAGGTAGGGGAATTGAAATTAAGAAGATATTTCATACCTATGAAGATGAAGCAGAACTTGAATCTGGAATTTCTGGCTCCATGATTAAGGAAAACAAACAAAAAGTAAGTGCATTGCTGAGGTTTCTTCAGAGAAACAGAATTAGTAGACTAATCCATATATTAGCAATAGATGAAATAAGTCATGTATGTGTGTAAAATTATGCACGGGGTTTATACGGTAGGTTTACAGAAAGAGAGGCAGATCTGGAAGCTAAAGAAGACAAAAGCCACCAAAGAAGAGGGATCAAGGACTCAGCCCCATGCAAGGTTGAAGGCCTGGCAGCTCAGGGGAGAGTCACCTGTAGAGGTCTACACTGGAAGGCTGAAGAAACGGGAGCCCTGGAGATCAATGGTGGCATCAAAGGATGTACCCACTCAGGAGGACTGGAGCTCTTCAAAACGAGTTAGCTGCCTTCTCCTTTCCTGTTTTTATTCCATCCAGGACACAAGCATATTGATTAGGTGTGTGTGGAGTGGTATTATCTCCTCAGTTTGCCGACCTGGATATGAACCATTCATAGATGCACCCAGAACTGAGCTTTACCAATCTGCGAGGTGTTCCTCAATCCCTTCAAATGGACAGATCATGATTAAGCAAACACAAGGGGCAAGAAAATTTGGGGCATGATGGGAGATGCAAAGTAAAATGCTGCTAAATTCTAGGGAACAAAAAGATGAAATAAAAGAAAACAGCTTAGAGTCAAACCGTTGGGATCATTGAATGACTTTTAATGAAACCAGAACTTCCTAGTAGTAGAGGGCTAGGGACACACAGCAAAGTAGAAAAATCGTAATTTTCTTTAGGATGGGTCTGACAGTGGATGGGCTGTTGGGAGACAACTGCAGTTCTCCAAGTTTCACCATGAAGCACTGGAGGAGGGTGACAGGAAGAGTCATCAACCCTAGAGAGGCCAAACTTGCTGCCAGCTGTCATAGACTGCTCTGGTTAATGCGCTGTCTTTGGGAAGATAGAGCACTGCTCTCTGGAAATCACTGTGTATCTTTTGTGTTTGTGCTACCAGGCTCTAAGTGGAAACTATAAATCCTTCGACTTTATATTTTAGACCAATGGCCTAAGCTGTATACCCCATGTCTTAGACCTATATGCTCTACATATATGATAAAGAAATGGTTAATTCATTTTGAGGTCTCCAAATCATCACTGTGAGACCTCTTTTCATCTCAATTACTTGGACCTTAATGGCCTTTAACAAAAATGATTCACTCTGTCATTTAATGCATCAAAATTAAGGAGAACATAGGAGAAGGATATGGTGGCGTTTCTTCTCAAAAATCAAAGCTCGATTTGAGTTTTGAGTTGAATAATATTCTAAGCTGTCAGCATTTCAGGGGGTGTACACATGTTCTCAAAAGAATAATACACAAACACAGACCTGTGCCTCCCACCCCTTCTACCTGAAGCGAAGCACATTCTTCCGTGAATGCATTTCTTCTTAATCTCCCACAGATGAAACAGAATCCAGCGTCACCTGTGATCTATTTCTCATGTAACTCGTGGTGGCATCTTGTTTTGCATTTCTTTTTTCACCTTCTTTTTAAACATCAGACTAATCCATCATGAACAGTGACTGCTTTCATTGTATAGACTTTTGAATTTCAAATGCCTAATTTGTTTATTTAAATGCAAAAGAGTTTCCAAAAGAGAGTGGGGGAAGTTAAGAAGAGGGTTGGTTCCTCATTTGCAGTCAAATATTAATTTTGCTTCCAGGATCACCATTTTGAAAGCTATCAAGACACCAATATTCTGGAAAAACCTCCTTTTAGGGATGCTGTACTCTGAGATGCCCAACAAGTGTTTGCAGTTCACATACTCTGAGCCTTCCGCTCTTTAGCCATCTTATGTTGTAGCAGATACAATGATTTTACAAAAACTTTTCCTCCTTATTCTCCTCATACTAGAGCAAGTGTTTACCTTATGCATTCTTGCTCTGGGTCAGTGGTATCGGGAATAGAACTGGAAATAATTTTCGACCAAAGAGACAATTTTCACCAATGATTATGTTTCTACCTTTTAAGTAATAGAAGATCTCAATCTTATCAACCTTGTCCTTTAGACTTAATCTGAAAGGGAGACAATTTCTCTAAATAATACAAACCTTTTTAGACATGAGATAAGAATTTTCTGCAACACTGGGCAGCAGAATTCCTATCCAGAAATGCATCTTTCCAGGAAAGCTTTCTTTCTGTTTCAGTGCAAAGCTTCAGAAAGTCTTCTATTAGAGTACGCATTGCATACTGAAGATAATGGATTGCATTAGTACAAATTCTGTATCTGTAGATTATGAATCAAATGAAACAAATTTATGTAGTTTCCATTTATATGTCATATCCCAGGATAGTTAAAATTGAGAAGGTTTGTAATTACACTGCCTTGAAGAGGTTAAGATCTGCTTGAATAATAATCCTGATTTACCCAAAGAAACACTGAAGAGAAAAAAATAACTTTTGCTCAAATGAGAAGGGTCATTTTCTGCAGGCTGGAAGCATGGTCTTAGAATTTGTAGGAAGAGGCAAATGGAGTTTGACATTGTTAGAGAACCACTGAGGGGGTAACACACTGGATTTTTAAACTTTAGGTAGCGTTTATAATATATCAAGATGAAGGAGACAGAATTTCAAATCTGGAGAGTAATGTCTGTAAAATGTTGGCATGACTGAGTAGGAGTGGAGGATGGAAAGTGGTGATGCACTTAGGAGGTCTTTCTGTAAAAATTAGGCTTTTTGTGTCAAGACAGTAGGAAGTAAGATTGTGGAACTGTAAGGGGAGATTGAGGGCCTCTGAAAACATGCCAGGGGGATTTGCACTCATTGTCTCATGCAACAGAGTTATTGTGGGCTCTTGGGAGGGAGGCAGATAGTGAAGGCAGCACTGGAATGCAAACGCCTGCGCCGTGAGTCACAGGCATGGGATGAGCTAGAGGAGCCTGCATGGGCAGCCAGGACAGCTCTCCTGTCTACTCAAGAGGAAGGCAGGGGCAGGGACAACATTGAATGCACTTTCAAAGGCTTAGTGACAGCCCTGGAGGTGCAGGAGAGGGCATCATTGGAGGTTACTCCAAAAGGATTGGGGCTGCTATCATCCACGGAAGACACTGTCCCTGGATTTGGGCAGGAGCATCTGTTCCCAGAAGGACAGCCTCTTTAGACATTTTACCTAAAGAGAAAATGGAGTGGAAAAAACAAAACCTAGTTATCGTTTTCTCAAAGCTGGTGGAAGACTAAATGATATTTCTGAGAATAAGTCCTTTCAAATACGAAAAGTTATTGATTTGATGGAGTGCTTGATTTAGCCCATTTTTTATTCTATTACAGCAATGCCAGTGTATAATTTTTTTTGAGAAATAAAATCAATAGAGAGGGAAAACACAGAACTACTTCTTTGGTGCTTTATATTCTCACAATAGAGATTTCTGCCCCTCTTTTCCTCTCCAGCGCTGCATGCCTAAGCCCTTGTCATTCCTGACTGCTGATAGGAAACCTTCTTCTGCATAGTTCTCAGAGGCTCAAACAGACTTCCTGCTCCTTTTTAATTACCACTCTATCAGCAGTCCACTTCCCTATTAAGAACACTTTTCCTCTAAACTCAGTGCTACTTGGACAATACAGCTCTCTAGAAAGTAACCCTAACCCTAACCATCATGCTGTGCTTTACCTCAATTCTTACTCTGAGCCAAGAAAGCTGAAGGAGTAGGAACAAAATGCTTGGAACTCATGCTACTGAGGTCTCTAACGCAATGTAAAGCAGTGGGAAAAATAACAACTAAACAGGGTGGGTCATATTTAAATGTTTACATGCTTTTACTTACTAATTGCTTATTATTAACGTTATGCTAAAACTGCACATCCATCACCTTGTTTAAATGACCTCCTATAGAGCCTTGTAAAGGAATGGCTTGACTATGGTGAGTTTTAATTCTTGTCTTTCAAATCAAACTAGAGACTTTTCCAAATAGAGGGAGAAGAGAAGGACTGAATGATGTAGGCAAAGAGCACTGGGCTTGATATAGAGATGGATCCCAAGAGCAGCTGGAGTCTTAGAGATAATTTGGAGTTGCTGATGCCCAGTTCATATACACAGTCTTTGCAATTATTTGCTTTCTGATTTAGTCAAACAGAAAAATTCCACAGGTGGGTGAGACCCAGCCTGCAGACACTGTGTGCTTCTTGTCTGTGCAATTGCCATTATCCTTTTACTCAGACACACCTGATCTTCAACTGCTGGGAGCCAAGGTGGTAGCCATCACAGAGAAGTTTGGAACATTATCTTTGGAGCCTATTTTGAAGACCATTGAGCCTAAGACCGTGAAGCCTGAGACCATGAAGCCTACTGTAGCTCTGTACCAAGCATGTGACCTTCACGAAATCACTTAATATCCTGAACCTTTATTTTTCTATACAATTAGAATAAAATTACTAATTGGTTGTTGTGAGAATTAAACAAGAAATGCATTGAAAAGTCTTCGTAAGCATGTGATAAAATATTTAGCACTCAATAAACATTTAGCAATGAATAAAATATTATTTGCCATTGTAACCCCTGACCTTTCTATGAGGCTGAGGGACATCTTTATAATGATGAAGTGCAAATAAGTTTGCTTATTAAGTTTGCTTTAGCTAGAAGACAACATTTTACATTTTACAGCAAAGCTCCTCTCATTGTCCTCGCCTTATTGAATGATGGCATCATCCTCACAACAAGCCAAGGAGGAAATTATTAGTTGTTGTTTTAGCCCATCCTTTAAGAACCTCATCTCTAATTAGAGCTAATCAAATCTATCACAGCCAGATTTCCCTTTAAAATAATGTTTGTTCAACTTTTTGGAGTTCGTAGACATTCTTGCGACTTGTGAAACCATGCAGTATTCTTCACAAAATAATACATTCAGTGTAGAAAACAAAAACAAAAAACACTTTTTTGATAAATAGCCCTCCCAAATCCTGAATAAACACCTTCCAGGTGTCCAGGAGGCAAGATTAGGATTCAGCTCCAAAATATTTATCTAGATTAGATGATCCATTGCATTTATCTGGTCTCTTCTCTGATTCTAAATCTTTTTTTATCACTTGCATGAATCCAAATTGGCCTCTTTGATTTCAGCGTGCTCTTTCTCTTACTCAAAATCTGATCTGCTCTCAAAATCTTTTCTAGTCAAATTCTTTTGAAATCTTTTTTTGTTGATACACAGTGATCAAGTTTATCTTGCATAATAAGCTAGAGAGATTCTGAATATAGACCTAGGATGTGTTGCAAAGATCTGTATACTTTACCAAAAAAAAAAAAATCAGAGTTGTTTTTGATACTGGAAGGTCCAGGTTACATTGCAAGGAAATGTGTAACTTATTATTTATTTTGATACTGAGACTCACTCAAACGCACAACCTCATGCTTGCCAGGCAGGTACTTATGCCACTGAGCTCTATCCTTGGCCCTTGTCCAAGTTGCATTTTAAGAAATACTATCCAAGATGAACTTTTCAAGCCAATTTCCACACTCATTATTTTGTTCAACTTGGCCTCTACTTTTGCAATCTGAGTGTATTCAGAACTCTTCACTCTCACAACTTTGTTTCAAAATTTTCTTTTTGTCATTCAATACAACCAGCTTTTCTCCATGTTCTTTCTTTACCTACTTCCCTAAATAAGTAAAATAGTGACACATGGAAAAACCATGGAACTTCACTGTCCGAATGGCAGAAAGTAGACTTTAACAAGGTACTGAAATCAAGGGCTTCCTGGATTTTCTGCTTGGAAGCTGTGAGACAAGAAACACACTGCCTGACTCTTGTGAGCTTCAGCATCAGTACCCACAGAGCAAAAGCATTAATGCCCCATTCCACCCATCTCAAACTTCATTGAAGAATAAATGAGGAGAAGCATGCGTGTGAGCAATTTTAAAATTATAAACTATATCAAAATGTGTTTTCCTAACTCTGAGCTCCTACATTGGGTTTGTTATGGGAGGGTCTAGTCCATAGGGACTGACAGTTCCTTATTTATTGTCACTCATCAATCTAGATCCATGAAGAGTCAGTTCATGTTTTCAATATTGATTTTCCCTACCATTTCCTTCTACCTAAGACAAACTTGCAGCATCAAAAAACAATAGAATTCAATCTTTTCTCTCAGAATTTTGCATTGAACTCCTCTTTCCTTAGAATAGCAAACACTAGCGCAACCTAATCTTTATCACAGGCTTTATTGGAATACAGACATACTATTCAACTGCTCTCCCTTCTCCCTATAATACAAAAATAAATGGCATTGATTAGTGATTGACTTCAAAGTGAGTAATTGAGCTTTAATGGGTTTATAAAAGGGATTGAAATCAAGGCAATAAATTAAACGCAAAATAAAAGAGTAAACAAGAAAGGATGTTTTACAACTTGGTTCCATTACAGTCTCTGCTAACCAGATTAAAAAGTAATTGCCATGTCAAGAAAAATTATACTGGCCTCTGCAAAATGAAAGGACGGTGGGTTCCCTTTGTGCGCTGGGTGTAAAATAAAAACAAAAGTAAATGAGTGGGGGGGGGTGAGGGGGGCAGAATATGTGTCCCTCATGGTCTCTGTGCTTTCAGACTCAGCTCTCCCCATAGAAACAGACATTATCACCCACACAGGATAAGGAGCTGTGTGGCTTCCGCAGGCTTTATACTGTGCTCTACTACCTTCATTATAGCCTATCAGGAGTATATTCATGACTGCGTAGCTTATCCACTTTAAATGTCCCTAAATTAATGAGCTTGCCAAGACAGGATATTTTCAGTATTTTAGAGGGGACCTTTTTAAGTAGGTTATTACTTTTTAAAAAATAGATCACATATGCTGTGAAATAAGGAGCACTTGTGGCTGGAGAATCAAGGGGGACAACATATATAAATTTGGTGCCGCCATTATCTCTAACAGCCCTGATGATGCGTCATGGGGCACTTAAGGAACTGAAAGTGGTCCTCAAGGAATCACAGCTCACTGCCTCGGAGAATTCATGGTAAGAAGCCTGGAGAGTGGGAAATGGCAGAAGTCCAGCAATTTTTAAAATAAGTATCCCTAGAATCTCAACTGCCCGGGAACCTACTCTAAAAACAAGTGTAAAGACACAAGCATCAAGATTCAGTATTTGCTGATGAATCTCGATAAACAAAGTGATAGTGACTTGAATGGTATCAGGGATTGTGTTGGGTGCAGTGAGTTGGAATAAACAAAACAAACATTCCCACAGCCTTATCAGTGCATTAATTGCAGCTTCCATGTTAGCCTGAGAGCACTTGTGCTGTACACTTGGGAGAATCAAGGTGAGTAAATAAAGGATCTATAATGAAATCCTAAGAATGTTTCCCAAGGGTGCTGAGACCAGCCCTTCAATAGCTGCAGAAAATGTAGAGAGAACACATTTGTTTGTAGCTCCATCACATATGATGATGACTAATGTGCTTTTCTTGTGCGTTTACTTAAGAATCTATAATCTTGGCTAGGTTGAAATTGAGAAAATAAACAGATGTCCAGATAGTTAGGAGGAAGACAAGTAGCCATGCTCTTAAAGATTAGTCACTCACTTACTACTATTTACATTTAACATCTTGCTCTGTGATTCAGATTGGCCTTGAATTCACTATGTATCCCAGGCTGCCCTTGAACTCATGGAAATCTTTCTGGCTCAGGCTCCTGAGTGCGGGATTATAGGCATGTGCCACCATGCCCAGCACTTTCTACAAATTCTTTGTTAGTTGATTGGAGATGGAGACAATAAATTGACTAAACATAAAAGATCAATTTTTACTACAAATTACATGATAGAGTTTGAATTATAAAGTGTCTGCCCTTAATGCCTAGTTTTCCTAATAAGAAATGCTTAAATTTATGTAATATATTTCTTTTTTTCAAGATGTAAGCCCTTTAACAGCAGTGCTATAGTTAAAAAAAAATGACTACAGAAGAATTTTTTTATTTTTAAAACTTAGAATCAATGTCAAATGGAACAATTATTTATTTTCATTACTATAGTATGCATATTTTTAGCTTGAGTTATTTTAAGCAAGTTTGTTCAGGTAAGTTAGCAGAGCTGCTTAGAACTATTGCAATAAATATAAAATACACAATATGCATGTTTTACACATGTATTTATTAGCTTTGTGTATATTAGAAAACAAAATATTTACTAGAAGAAAATATTTATCAGAGATTTAATTTAAAATGGAGCAATATATGACCAGGCAGAAAACAAATTAAAGTGGTTCTTTATACCAAAAGATACTTAAATTTACTAAAAATAAATTCAAAGCACCATATATATATATATATATATATATATATATATTTTTTTTTTTTTTTTTTCTACAGATCAAGGAAAAAAAAATGCTACTAGGGTAATTAATTTGAAAGATGTGAGAAAATAGACCCACAGAGATATGTGGCAATTTCTAGAAAATCTAGAAAGTACAGATGCCTTGCAGAGTTTGTGCTGCATATATGGTCATTTATGAGCTGTGGGTATTTTCAAGGTAATTCATTAACTCGTGGTTGTCATAGCTAAAAATAAAATAAAACAAAACAACCCTGACAAAATATTAATACACATCAAGACAGTACTAGTGGAATAAATTGTTCATATATATGTGTATATATATGCATAGATATAGAGACTGGGAGAGAGAGAGAGATTTTGTATCTATTGAAGACAGAAAAAAGGCAAATATGCTTGCTCTCCAAGATAGATTACTAAGAGGACAAAAAGATGCAGAAAGTGTGCAAGGTAAAATATCTTACATGTACAGAAGAATAAGAATAGAACTATATATTTATATTTTCTTGTACATATCAAAGTCTTTGAAAGGATGCATAAGAATTAATATCAGTAATTGTCAGAACTGACAGAAGAAACAAGGTAGGCGAGCATTCTTTACAGTTCTAAGGAAGCGTATTTTAAATAACAACCACAAATCATTTTGTTATTTTTCCTATAATAATTGGAAAACAGGAGCTCTAGGGAGTTTTGAATGAAACTTAACTTCTTAATTCTGATGCTACTGAGGTTGGATGCTTTGCTAAATTCAAATTTAGAATTTTCATTTGTTTTGAAGCATTTTTAATTAGACTCATTAACTACAGATCCTAAGGTGCTCTGAAATTTCAGTCCTTCACTAGCCTGTTGTGAAGTCAATTTCATGTTCTTTGTAGATGCACATGTGAAAATCTTAGAGGTGGCAAACACACACCTTTTTACAAGTGTACTTGGAGGAGGACACACTGAATCCCAAGCCTTGCAAGTGTAGTGTCTGTATGGGACTTTCTCCCAAGTCACATTAGCATTCAGTGTGTCTTGCATCACACAGGTACTCTTACCCTGCAAAATCACCTTTTCAACTTCTGCTACATGTTTGTGTCTGTCATAAAGATCACCTCTCCATCTAAATTCATTCCTGCAGTAGAGCTGCTGAGAGCACCCGCTACTTTTCTTTGCTAACAGCTGCACTGGCAGAGACATTTCTATGCTGAGCTCTTTAATGTTGATCCTTAACACCCTCTTGTTGAGTCCCATAAGGGTAGAAGATGTGTCTATTTTGGTGTCTGCTGTGTTCTCTAGGCCCAGAAAAATATAGGTCAATCAATATATACTGAATTAGTTAAAGACTGATCTTAATACACCCAACTTGAATTTCTATTACAAGTAAATCTACTATTACTCTTAGTACCTAATGCAGAAAAGAGAGTCAAACAGTAGAGGGTTTTGTTTTAGGCAGATCTTGGTCTCACTAGTATTGCACTGCTTCTAGGCATGAACCCTTAGCAAATGTCTTAGTTAGTTCAGGCTTCTATAACAAAATACCATAGACTGGGTAACTTAGAAACAGCAGAAATTTCCCACAGTTCTGCAGACTAAAAAATCCAAGATCAAGACACTAGCAGATTCAATATCCGACGAGGCCCTGTTTTCAGTTGGTAGACAATGATTTTTGGAGAGGACGATTCACTCTCTAGAATAGTTTTCATAAAAGCACTAACCTTGACCATAAGAGCTTTACTATCATGAGATAATCATCTGCCAAACTCTACTCCCACTCTTAACACCGTTGTCTTGGAGTTAGAATCTTAATGTGTGAATTTTAGGGAAACACAAACCATAGCCAACAATTTCCTTGACTTTCCTAATCCTCAGTTATTTTTAGACCACAGCAAACAATTTGTTTGACCCTCTTAATGCTCAGTTATTTTAACTATAAAATAGAAAAAAATAGTCAATGTCTATTGACCTTATGGGCTATTACGATTATCGAGTAAAACAGGACTTACCACCACACGGGGCCCATGACAAGAATTCAGTGATGACCAGCTGTCCTTGGTATTGTAGCTCCAGCCTAAGAATTTCACTCTGCCAATTTAGCAGCTGAAATAATGCTCCCAAGGATCTACACTTAGCTCATGTGATTCAAATTTGACACAGCAAAAAAGATACATTTGCGGAATTTTTGGTCTATTGCATAAATTATTAAAACAAAGACTGTTGAGACTATATATATAAGGAGCCTACAGCAACTCATTTAGCATCCCACAGTTATTTAGCATTTGATTGCTGATTATATTTTAAGATATGTGATTCCAAGTTAGTGTTTTGAGCATCTAGGTGAGAATTTTCTAAGAGGTGGGATTAGAAAGATCACTCCTCTAAAGGGGATAAATTTTAACAATGCTTGGTGCCAATATCCCAGCTAGTAAATTGCATAGCCAAATCTGTGACTCAGGAACAATGAAAACAATTGTTGGCTATTATTGAATTTTTGTCAGAGGCTAAACATGTATTTTCTATGATAAAGTTTAATTGTAGTGTTTCAGAATCAAATACTTGATATGATTCCTCATTAGAGTAAATAATAACGGACTGTTATTTTACTACGTTATTTGCACTGACTGTTTCTAAGAAATCATAAAAACTGTCAATGGTAGACATAAAACTTAGCTCTGTTTTAGTGAGTCTGTGACTTTTCTTCTGAACATATTTTTCTTATGAAGCAAAACATAACAACCCTTAATGCACTAAGATAAAGGCTTAAAATAGTGGTAAGGATAAAAATTTGGATTCAAATTGTATAATTTAAGCTCCCCCATTCATCACTTTCTACCTGCATAGACTTCAGCAAGTTTTTTCTTTTTAACCTTTGTATTCCTTTATTTGTAAAGATGAACTAATATGGAACTCATTGAATTGCTGATGTAAACATCGAGAAGCCTACCGAATGTAGACTTGCTACCTGCAGGCTCTTCTTATGTCATAGGAAGCAAGTACTATTATATTCTCTATTTCTGTAGATCAGATATTTTGCAATCAGACCTTGAACCCAAGCATCTCAACTTCAAGGTACACTCTGAGGAGGGTTTCAATTTTTCCTTAGTCTATAATACTTGTATTGTCAACAGTGTCAACACCGAGCCTTAAATTTCTACAATGGTTTGTGACTTCCAAAAGGTCATTGCACTTGAGAAAGTGTACAGTATGTCTATAGTGTTAAAGTTTCATCAGTGGGGTGAATAGGAGAAAAATATCTATGAAGGCTGTTTACGGAGCCATTCATGAAATGCTTTACCAATGGTAGAATGAGGTCATCCGTTCCAGTCTTCCGCATGCCCGCAGCCAACACTCCTTTAAGACCTGCTCCCCACGATTCTATACCCCATCTGTCCATCAACTCTGCTGAAGCTTCTAAGGCTAGAAACTTGCTCAGCACAGCTCCCAGATGCTCCCTATGGCCATGACTGTCTAAGACCCCTTGAGCGACCATGGGTTCTGAACAGCACCAGCTCCCACACAGTGTGATACCAGGGGTGTCTTTCCTGTCGCCCCTGCTCTCAGTCATCCTCCAGCCCATGAAGGGAAGATAACCACAGCCAGGAGGTGCTGTGATACAATCAAGATTTGGCTGGGACCCTGCTTTCAAACTGCTCCTGGAAATTATTTTGCAAATTTCAAATTATATGAATAAGATTATGGTTTATTTAAAAGAGATGCTGCAGATTCAGGGAGTAGAGTCGTCAGCAAATCCCATAACAATGACAACAGACCAGATGCCTTCTCCCAGGAAACAGGTAATACCAATCCAACCCTGGGACCCAGGAGACTGGGAAAATGCTGCACCCTGAGACCCCAATGTTAACTAGAATAAGACAAGCTTAAATATCACACAGTTCCTCTTACATGACAAACCCGGAGTAAAATAAAGAGCAGAATGAAAGATGCATAGTAGGAAGTAAGGAGCTAGATGGTTCTCAGAGGGGAAGGGGATCAAGAGATGGAGGGGTGAGGGAGGGAGGGATAGAGGAGAAAAGGAAGGAACGGGGTGTGTTATGCCCATGGACCATCTGCCCGCAAGGAATGT
Source organism: Hydrochoerus hydrochaeris (assembly GCA_004027455.1). Classification (NCBI taxonomy): domain Eukaryota; kingdom Metazoa; phylum Chordata; class Mammalia; order Rodentia; family Hydrochaeridae; genus Hydrochoerus; species Hydrochoerus hydrochaeris. The sequence continues at coordinate 617,700 of PVLA01000239.1, forward strand.
AAACAGTATGTACTAACCACACGTACTAATAAGCTAAATTAAAAAGATAAAATAAGCATCATTGCATCCATTTATGGCAAACAACGTGTTGTTATATGTGTTGTTACATATACTGAAAAGCGCTTATTACAATGGAACAAATGATCCCATACATTGTGTCTCGTATTTACCTGTCACCACCCCAAGCTGTTATAATCTATCCATTTATGAACAGACTGTTATTAGTACTGTTTTTCATGGCATATATTAGATCTTTCTATTTGTTCATCCTATATATATTATTTGCTAGGTTGTATCCTTTGAGCAATATGTCAACATTTTCTCCACCCAACTCCTTTCTGGAAATCCTTGTTTTTATTAGCTAATTCTACATATTGGGCTTTTTTTTTTTCCTTAAAAAGATTCCACATACAAGGATCATGCAATAGCTTTCTTTCTGTGTCTGGATTATTTCATACATAATGTCCCCTGGTCCATTCATGTTGTAGAAAATGACAGAATCCTTTCCTTTTATAAGTTTGATGATATTATATTGTGTGTGTGTGTGTGTGTGTGTGTGAGAGAGAGAGAGAGAGTGTTTCTTTATCCAGTTATCTAACAATGGATACCTGGGTTGATTCTGTATCTCGACTCTTATAAGCTGTGCTGCAATGAATATGGGTTTTTAGATGTATTAATGGGTGGTGATCTTGTTTATTTTGGGTGTGTTGTCCACAGAAGAGGAACTTCTAGGTCATATAGCTTCTCTATTTTATTTCTTTAGGAGCTTCCATACTGTCTTCTACAATGATGCCACAATCTACATTTCCTTGTTCATGACGCCCTGGCCAGCACTCGTTATTTTGTATTTATTTATTTATTATTTTTAAAAACAATTTTAAGACAGGTTCTTACTATGTAGCTCAGGCTGGCTTTGAATTCACGATGTAGCCCAGGTTGCCTTTGAACCTCAGGTGACTCTGCTGCCTCAGCCTCCAGAGTGCTGGAATTACAGGCAGGCGCTACCATGCCCGCTCATCTTGTTTTTAAGCTTGATTTTTTTTTCGTAAAGTAATAGCACTCCTAATAAGACTGAGATTATATATCACAGTGGTTGTCATTTGCATTGCCATGATGATTAGTGATATTGAGCAGGATTCATATACCTATTGAGAATTTTATATCATTTTTGGAGAAATGCTTGTTTCAGAACTTTACTCATTTTAAAATCAGGTTATATATGCTTTTGATATTGAGTTGTGTGAGTTCTCTCATTTATTAATCTCTTATCAGTACATGGTTTTCAAGAGACTGGGTCTAGGTCATCACTGTTCACTAGCTTGCGACTTGGGCAGGGTCTCTGCTGGACTTTAGTTTCCTCATCTGTGAAGTAAAACAATTGTGCTAAAGGATTTCTAAAGCCCCCAGTAAATCTAAATTTCAAATTGATTATGAAAGACAGGGCAGGTCCATTTCTGATGGAGAAAGGCGAGGTCTGAACACTTTAATCAGAGAGGTAGAAATTATTCCTTTTAACAAGGTACAAATTTAACAGCTGTTTTTTTAAAGAAAATCTTTTCAGTTTCACAGATTGTGAACATAGGAATGCAGAGTCACAGAGACCATCAAGTTATCAGGCAGAAAAGCCTATGTCTTCTATACATGGAAAGCCAGTTGGGACCCAGGCAGGTAGTAAGGAGGGAGGCCTGGACCCAACACTGGGTGAGAAAGCAGGAAGCGGCCCAGGTCCAGTCACATTTCACAGTGGTTTATACACTGCAGAAAGGGTTGGGTTGCTTTTTTCCCACATCTATCCTTGCTAGAGGCCTCAAAATATTTTTCTATTACAGTTGAACTAGCTCTCACTATCCCTGAGGCCAATTCCCATGTCTAAAATTAAATATATATATATATATATATATATATATATATATATTTCAGTCCTATGTGTTAGGAAAAAAACCTGCTTTCCCAAGAGGCCAGATGTATTTTTCCTATGTGCAATGCAAAATTATATAACTGATCATTCTTCTTTCTGGGCATATGCATCAGAAAGATAGAAGTCAGTGTTGTATCTGAACTTCAGCCTTGTAGACCCTGGGCACTGCACATCACATTCTTTATTTTTTTTATTTTAAAGAGAAAATAGAAAAAAACCAGATAAATCGAGAAGCAAAGAAACCCAAAAAAACAACAAAAGCAAAATGACAACAGCAGCAGCAACAAGAGAAAAAACAATAGCTATATAGGATTTCAAAACAAAATGATAGGAATTTAACAATGGTTGTGAAACTGCACATGGTTATCTTTAAAACGGTTGCTCAGGTTACCAGCCACAGGAATAAAACAAAACAGTAAAACGGAACAAAACACTGGATTTCAAAAACAAGACAAGCGGAGGACATCCCCCACCCTTACCCCAATGCACATGGCCTCCTCCGGGTGCCCAGATCTCCAGCCCCAGGCCTGCAGAGGCAACCAAACAGTACAAGCACCAAACTATTCCTTTCACCTCAGCTGCCACCCTCTCACCCTGAGTCCTCCGAATCAGAGACTTGCTTGCCGCGTGGGGAGAGGGAAACTCTCTGCTTCCCAGCCCTCACCGGCTGGCTCGTGGGAAGGCGTGGCTTGTCTCCTGGCTGAGTGTCTTCCCGATTCGCATGGTGGAGCCTGGTTCACGGGAAGGCGTTCTGATTCTACCTGTACTGTCTTTGTCTCCCTCACCCCCCTTCTGAGGTCACAACCTGAGCCCTGTCACAGTGGTGCTTCTGTTTGCCAGTCACCTGCACCTCTTTTTGGGTATTTGTTTTGCATTTTCATGTAACCCACCTTCCCCAGCAGCCTCTCCCTGTACTCACAGCCCCGACCTCTCACTCAGTTCCTCTGCCTGCTCCTCCGTTCCGTTTTAGTCACACGCTCACTGCAGACTTAATCATCCTCACAGGTAGGAGTCGCACACCTAAGGTTCTTCTTCCAGAGCAGCTAGATGTAGGAATGTTTCATCTATATTGTCACAACAATTATTTTTGTCTGTTAATATGCCTTGTTAAGATGAATACAGTTTTGGCCCCTGAAATGGTTTTAGTTTTTAGTTTCCTTGGAAAATAAAATGGAAACATGAACTAACAAAATTTTAAAAATCCATTTTAACTTTTATAAAAAATTCTAATATATGTAAAGATAAAATTCCCATGTCTCCTAATCCAGATCCAACAATTAGGAACTCATGGGCAATTTTGTTTCATCTATACCCCAACTATTTCATGTTACTTTTAAGTAAATCTCATTTGTCATATATTTCCTTTTTTAATATTTTAGTACTTATTTCTAAAAAATAAATACTCCTAAAAATCTATGTAGACAGGCAGGCTGAAAATCTGGGAAACAACACAAATGCCCATTAACCATGGAATGGATAAGCAAGATGCGATAATTTTATACAATGGAGTATTTCTCAGCTATAAAGAAGGATAAACCTGAGGCTTTTATAGATAAATGGATACTTGAGACCATACTCTTAAATGAAATAAATCAGACTCGCATTTGTAAATATCATATGTCTCCCTAGTGTAAAAAAAAAACTGAAAGAGTAAATATGATCCAAAATGTACAATAGATATTGTGAAAATGAAAAGGAAAGAAAGTGCTCAGGATGAAAGAACAAGTGGGATAGGGAAAAGGAGAAAAAGAAGAAGGGAAAGGATTATAAGTGTGTATGCATACATATATATATAGACAGATAACTATACTACTAATCTGTGTTCATCAGAAAGAACAATTTGTGTTTTCTTTGTTTCATTGTTTGATCATTTTTCCATGCCTAAATCTTGTAATATGAACTACTTTGAAGGTAGCAAAATGCAATATATTAACTAGTGTTAATTTCCTATTATTTTGTTTTGAAAATATTGTATTGAAATTCTCTATTGTTTTGAAATTCTGTATTGTTTTTATCCTTTTTTTGTTTTGTTTTTGAAATAAAAAAAATTCAAAAACAAAAAAAAAATTGCAGAGAGAAAATACAAGTAGATCTTTTGGTACAAAACTAAAAAGTATTCCCAGAACCATAAACCACAATACTGGTATATTGCAGAGAAGAAGAAAATTTTAGGGTGAATTATTACTTGTTCACAAAACTGGGACATAATGGGATTCTACAAAGAGATGATCAATAACATATGAAGTCTGGGTTTTTAACATGGTACAGAAACTTTAATTATCTTACTAGCCATTATCAAAATTTTTCAAGACACAATGAGGTACCACTACACATTCAAAGACCAACAACACTTAGGCTGACAATGCCAAGTCCCAGTAAGAATTTGCAACAATTAAACATCTCTTAAATTGCTGGTATGAGTGTAGAATGACATTGCCACTTTTAAAACCTATTTGGAGTTTCTTGCAAAGTTAAATATACACCTATATTTATATTTTTTTGATACTGGGGATTGAACTCATGACCTTGCACTTGCCAGGCAGGCGCTTATACCACTGAGCTAAATCCCCAGCCTGCACCTACATTTTAAGATCAACTTTTTCATAATAACCCAAACCTACAAACAGCTCAAGTATCCATCAGCTGCATAATATCTAGACCATGACATTCAACTCAACACTATAAAGGAACCAACTAGCATACATGTTAAGAAACCATGAGACAGACAGGTATATAAATTTGTCAAAATCATCTAACTATTTTAATTAAGATCTTTGTGATTTATAGGGGGTAAAATGGGCCTCAATAAAAAAATATTACCTTCAAGAGAAAACTGGCTTATGTGGAAAAATGCATCGATCAAGTCTAAAGGTTGAAAGTGAATACTCCCACTCTACTTTCCATTCCCTATCCTACAGGAGACATTGGTGTCAGTGTGTCAACAGCAGGATGACGCCACATAACATTGCACACATCCGGGAGAAGGAGAGGACAGGCAAAGGAGAGAGGAACAAAGAGAGAGCTAGAAGAGGATGAGGTTTTATTAGCTGAATGTATAGGGCCCTCCTGGCGCCACTTACAGCAAAATTTACTAACTAGACAAACAGTAGCTGGATAGGACTTTACTACGGTTGGTGTGGAAACCAAAGGTGAGGCCAGATTTCACTCTGAGGAAGATTTAGTCAGAGCGACAAACAGCCCAAGAGGAACGCGGGGTCTCCAGGCTGAGGGGACAGGGAGCGCAAGCAGGCAGTTAGGAGAGAGCTGCCGACTGCTAGGACCCATGCAGCTTCCGGGTCCAGTGATCTCAGGGGGACCTCTGGTGGCAAGGAGTCCTCCCAAAAGGGCCATGCTTAATGGCTACCTCGCCTTTCTTATTTCTTTTTGAGTCATTTTTTTTTTTTTATGTTGCCTGTTTTAAGAAGGAGTTCAGGGAAGGGGCAGAGAATCTACTTCATGAGAATTACAAACACGTTAGACTCCTTTAAATTAATTTCTTGTTATAGCATCAAATATAACCCAAACTAACTTTCCAGTAAGCAGGATACTTATAAAGAGCTCAGTGGCTGAATAGCTAGGTGTCTCTACTTTTCATGACAAATCTAAATCAGCAGGCAGCAGTATGCAGACTACACAGCACCCAATCCAGAACCTGCAGACTCTGTAGCCTGAATGTGGGTATATACAGTACCCACAGAATACCTAAGCAGCAGGAAGGAATTATTCATGTCGGCCAAATCAATCAGAGTTTAACATGGCTCTTTGTGCACATAGGATAGATCTAGCATTCCTTGTAATTTCTTTAAAATTACCTCCTTTGTATTTCTCCAGGTCTCCTTTCATTTTCCAGTTTCTTAGAGTCTGATATTACAAAACTGCTTGGCTTAGATCTGCTCTTACAGCTTCTGTGCTTGCTTAATTAATTGACCTGGTGAGAGCAACTCAAAAAAAAAAAAAAAAAAACTCTCACTTTTCTATTAGGTAATTGCACAGTGCCACGATGACACTGCAGAGTTCACATTCACGGTCCTGTGTTTTAAGGCGCAGAAACTTTTAATGAGTGATGACATTGGTACTCAAAACCCACTCATCTTTACATCACTGGATCGTCTTAAAACACAAAGAACTGGGGAAAAAAAAGACTTCTCATACTCATTGGTGCTGGTCTCTGACCTGGTGGTTACTTTCTTCCATAAAGGAGCCATTTACGAGAGAAAGTCCAGGAACCCGAGCAAGTTTTATATAGGAGCGAGCCTCATAAGCCTTTGGTGCCTGCCTTTCGCTTACTAAGGAGCATATTAACATTATAACTCTCAGCCCCTCTGACTTTGTGGCATCTCAGTAAAAAGGTGCAAAAGATTTTTTCAGAATGCAAACCGAACTGATCAGAAACCATTAAGGGACATTCCACCGCCACCGCATTTTAAAAAATCGTGTTTTAAGCTTTTTCTCTTGGCATGTTGGCCATGAACTAAATGAATGCATTTCAAATAGTAGACATTTCTGCTCCCACCAAAGAGTCCATTCTTACATCGAGCTTAAATTGAAATCATCTTGTGTTGAATAGAAACAGACACGTATTTAAAATGAGAAGAGGGAGCAGAAATGGATTTTATTTTTATAGGAAGTAGAAGCAGTAGAAAGTTATTTTTAAAGAAATTACCTAATTGATGGCATTCTGGGTGATTTTATTCGCTTCTTTACACTTATCTGAATTGTTCAATTTTCCTCCAATAAATATTTTACTTTCATAATAAAAAATGTCTAGTAGTGGGAAAATCATGATAAGTTTATTTAATGAACTTAAAATGAGTTGAAGCAGTGGGGGTTTACAGTGTGAGTCAGATCGCTCTTCTCATCTGTTTAGAGGGGAACCTAATAAAAATTCCTGAAATACCCAGAGACCTCTTAGCTAGGAAAGTTCTCTGAGCCTCAGTTTTCTCATGAGACAAATACTTACCTGATAGGTGAGGAGTAAATGCTGAGCTATGTGAAGTGTTTAGCAAAAGGCCTGGCAAATAGTAAACATTCACTGTAGTTCAGTATTATTAGCATTCCGCTAATAAAGTTTAACTCCATCATTCTTCTAGCTCTGCCTTAGAAAACTTTCTGTCTTTAAGGTAACTGAATAATCTCATCACTATTTATTTGCTTACCAGAAAATCCTTTGCTCAGTATTAAATGGACCTGCTCCATAGGAAAACAAACACATAGCACAAATACAAAATCAATGTACACCTTTGCGTACAAGTTCAGGGGTTTCATGGTAGAAGTGCAAGTCTGGAAGTTTCAGGAGATGAAAGACAAATGGCTAAACACTACCCACCAAGGGGAGGAGACCAAGGATGAGTGAATGGCAGTGCTCTGTGCTCAGTGACGGTCTGAGGTGGCAGCAGTTGGAGGGCCAGAAAAGCACAATAAAACAGTTGAGTGAGGACACACAGAGATCTTATGTGGAGCCTCAATGATGCCGATGCCTGCCCTGGAGAAGAAGCTTGAGACCTTCTCCTGGTTGCTGCACACAGGTCTGTCCCAGACCCAAGAGAACCTGCAGGAGATGATCCCAGACAGGCAGAGCAGTTGGGAGTCCTGCCACAGCCCTCTGCTAGCCACATGAACCAATAGGTCAGCCACATGTGCAAAATCCAACAGCTCCGGACACCTACCTTGGCCTTCAGAGAGACAGAGCTGCTGTTTTGCTCCCCACTCCCTAGTCTAACACTCATTTCCCTTTTGGTTCACCCTAATCCAGAACTCACACAGAAGGGAGGGCTTGGCTACTTGCTTCCAGTTTAGCAAAACCATCCTACATGGCCTTCCATTTAGGTTCAGGTCCTTGTGGGTACAACGCAAACTTAGATCCAAGCTCAGCGGATGCCTAGAGCCTTTGATTCTGAATTTAACAGGCTAAAGAGCTGGTCTTTTATTCAGGGGGTAACCTCAGTCTCACTGAAGGCTACTTATGTCTATCTACTACATCAGGCTGCAATCCCTTAAAATCTCAGCAAAATTAAATGCAAGGGGGGGGGCTACTGAAGGGCGTTCATTTCAACTCACCCCCACATCAGTGTTTCTTAAACACATTCACTGGGAGGTGACTGCCAGTGCCTGGCCCCCATGACAGTGTCTGACCTACATGCATGGAGCAAGGACCGAGAATCTGGTGGCTGAAAGGTCTGTGCGCTTGAGACAGGAGGTACAGCTTGAAAACAATTGCTCTTAATAATGCCTAATAACCATATCCGACAGAATCATTTGGAGAGCTTTCTAAAATTCAGAGAATCCTGCCCATGTCACGGTATTGAATCAGCATCTTCATTTAGGGTGGTAAGAATATGCTTTCTTTTTGAAAAAAGCTTTGTAAGTGATTGTGATATTTCTATCCATGTAAAAACTACAGTTTTATAATTTCACACAGCCACTTTCCAGCACATTAGGAAAAAAATTAGGGGGCTTCATTGAACAGACATGTTGTGAAAGGATTCAGTAATAGTGAGCTCTTCTACATAACTGACACTGAGGCTTACATGGCAATTACTGGGTTCGGGTATTGTACATGATGAGCTAACAGCACACTATGAAGAAGAAAGATATTGTTGGTATTGTTCCTGTTTTTCATATGGAGACAATGAGTTATGGAGCACTTAGTAATATAATATACCCCAGGTCACAAAGCAGTAAGTGGAAGACCCAGGGTAAAACCCAAGCGCTTTGTCTCTAGGGTCTGGGCTCTTTACCACAGTGCTGTATCAATTGACCCAAGTTCCTAGCAGGATAATATGCACTGGACCCCTGCCCCTTCCCCCACCTCTCACAAAAAAAAGAAACTTTTCTTAAGAAGGTTGGATTATAGATTATTTTCCATATCTTCTTTTTGTCCTGGGGAATCTTTCAAAACTAGTATTTCTAGAACACGTTGTGGGAAATTTGCCCTAGTAACACTGAAAATCCATTCTTGGATTCAACTAGATTATATAAGGGTTGATGATTAAGGCAAAAACAGCATGCATAAAACTTGTTTATCTAATAGGTAAATTTTGGTGAGGAGTCACTAAGTTATATCATAGCTCCACCAAAACCACGATGTGTCTGTCATAAGAACAGCTGTTCTAGTCATATGGCTTTAGAAGCTTGGGACCAAGAATAAATGCTAATTTCCAATCCTTAATGATTGACTTTTTTTGTGGAGGTGGGTCTAGGGGATACTATGAATCATGTAATTGATCACATTTTCTTTCAGGATTTTACACAAGAAAATTGGACCACACTCCTTCAAGCACTGTATAAACAGCATTCATTAATACTAAATAAAGTCCTTTTAAAACAGAGACAAAAATTTTTCAGGATCATGGTGACTGGCTAAAGAGTGGGAGAGGGTTTGAAAGACATGATAGAAATCTTATCTCAAAAACAGTAAAATTATGAACATTTTTATATTCTTTTAACATATAAGAAACAGTATGTTAGTTTCTCTCTTTTATTTGCTTTTTCTGACAAAATTATATGATAACTTAGTAAGACATCTTTCACATTTGACTTTCATAGCAAAATATAGAAGGTCATTTTTGAAGAAATATTCAAGAGCTCCATTAATTTTCTCAAGGGCTTTTCTTGAGCCTTTGATATTCAAATCCTTTCCTTTTGAAGCATGTACTACTAGAGTCTTCCTCCTCCATTTTTCTTTATTTAGTTGTTAGCTGTCTTAGCTCTGGCAGGTCTTCATTTGCCAGTGGCTTGTGAATCAAGCACTTACTGAATCTAACTTTCATCTGCTCCACAAAGCTCCACATCTTTTTTTGGATTCTTCATTTCAGCATGCAATGCACGATGTTTGCATTGAACACTTGCTGTAATTGGGGAGAGACCAACAGATGACTCAATTGGTGAGCACAGATGTGAGGGTTAAGCAAAATGATCATTACCAAATTTGACATTCATTAGTGAAAGTCTTCACGACGACTATGCCTTCTTAGGCAATTCTTGTAACTTCTGGGACTCCTTTAACGAATTCAGGTCATAACGCTTCCCACTGTGTAAAGTTTCATAGTTTGTATGTGTGTGAATTAACTTCATCATGTCTTCATTGATGACCAGACTCTTGTGTTCCATGTTTATTTTTCTCATTGATTTTATATTATTTTACTCTATCTTTTTGCACTCTTGGGAGCCAAAATCATCTTTTGAAACAGTGAAAATGAAACAGAGGTCTAAGTAATCACATATATTACACAGTCTCTTTCTCTGCATTATTGTTCAGCACCACAGTATCTAAGGACTTTGAGGGACACATTTCACTTTGAATTGCCTTTGTATCCTGACATATTGCTTGGTCACCTTTCAAGTTTTATGTTTCTGGTCAAGCCTCAGAACACCTGGCTTAAGAGTATGTCTGAACTTTCATGCTTCTGCTTCTGTTTTCCAAATATTGACCTGGATCTTAATATTATTTAAATGCAAGAAAGATCCAGCTGTCAGCAATGGGGACATCCATATGTGAAAGAAAAGAAAAAAATATAAAATAATTCACTCCAGCTCTTTATCCAAAAGGCAAGTGAGAAACATTTCAACAAATCTATGTAATCCTCACAGCTAATTATGATTTTTCTCATTGCAATTTTAATTATTATTTTTTTAATCCACACTTTCTTTCATCCCTCATGGCAGTTTCATTGTCATTAAAAGTACCGCTCTATCGTGCATACCCTCTATTCATATTCATGAGGTCAAGACCATTCAACAACAGTCATTGAGCGGTCTGATTGGCTGAATGTCCCACAGTGGCTTAGAGTGATGCTGATTAACAAAAGGCACCAAAGCCTCTGCCGTGATGGGAAGGATAATTATGTAGGACCTTAAAAGGGGACCTAATCATCTGACAATACCCATTGGACTTGCATAGCATTAGTACATTATCTATCATCTCACCATGATTAAGTACTATTCAATTATTCTTTTCATGGGGATTATCCCCAGTAAATATGTCTTATACCCACCAACTCAGCAAGACTGCCTTTTTTAGATTTTCTGTAAAGGATTTTTGTATGGAATATGAAAGTCGGTATATCTAAAGTGACAGTCACCAAAATTGGTAAACTATTTTCAGGAATAGTGCTGCAGCATGATGGCTTTGCACTGAATATAGATTATTCTCTGAGGAAAGTAGAGCTTTCTTTTGTCCCGTAACTCCTTCCTCTGAGTGCCAAGGAAGTTTCTTATTTTTGCTTATTTCCTGTACACTGAAGCCAGGTACCACTGGGGCGGTGTTTCTAGAATGAGGGGAGGCAGGGAAGTTGTCCATCTTCCTGCTGCAGTATCTGTGGTTTCATATTAATTTTTGCATATTTACATAATGTAGGATTTTCATCAGGTTTCCAAAACCTGAATGATACGCTACCCAGCAGTCTTCAAAGTGGAATCTGAGGACCAGAAGAGATGTGTGAAGCCACTTTCCAGGGCATGGGAAAAACTCTCTAGAACTTTATTTGTTCATATTTATTATAAAATACCTTTAAAGATTCCTCATTACATTTTATGATTACTAAGATTTATGAGTACTCAGTATGTGCCAGGTACTATTTTAAAGGGCATTAAAGTTATTAATAGTGTTTAATGCTTACAGTAGCTCTGAAGCAGACTCTTGTACCATACTCATTTCACTACCATAAAAACTGAGATGAGAAGGTAATGAAAATTGCCTGAGATTATAGAACGTTAGAAATGTGTTTGCAGAGATTTGAACTCAGACATGAGTTCAACTTTTTATTCACCCACTCTATTACTGTTATGGAACCTAAAATAAGCAGGCACAAAGTAAATAATCACAAAGAAGAAGTGTGATAGACATGCTGGGGCGGGGGGTGTCCCCGCACCCCTGCTCCTCCACAGTCACTCCTGCTGTTCATAGGTATGTCTAACCTTTCCCCCTGTTAGTACAGACAGGACCTGTGATTTCCATTTAATGAACACAATACAGCAAAGGTGACCGGCTCTAAGTGCTGTGACTACACTTTCTGACTAATTTGTTCTAACTGCTTCTCTCCCATGGTGGTTTTGGAGAAGTGAGCTGCCATGTTGGAAATTCCCTTTGGGGTGAGCCACAGGCAGGGGGCTGCAGGCAGCCAACCGTGGCTTCCAACAAGTAGCCAACAAAAACTCTTGACACTCTTGTTCCTCCATCCAAGTGTCGCCAAAAACCAAGTGAATGAGGAAGCAAATTCTTTCCAATGGACACGCACTCAATTGCTGAACGGAAGAAGACCCATCTCAGCTGCCGTGAGATTCCTAAGCACAGAAGCTGTGAGCTAACAAATACATGTTTTAAACCTTCACATTTCTGATGAATTTTACACATTAGGAAATGAATGTAGGAAGTACCTGCTTAGGTCTTAAGGCAAAATAAATGAGCAATTAAAAAATATGCCACTTTAGTTCCTGTCTCTAATGAATGCTTTTTTGGTGCAATATATTTTCTCCATGGAATGCCAAACTGTTTCTCTCTCTCTCTCTCTCTCTCTCTCTCTCTCTCTCTCTCTCTCTCTCTCTCTCTCTCTTTTTGAGGTGAATCTCTGCTATGCAGTTCAGGCTGGCCTTGAGTTCATTTTGAAGCCCAGGATGATTTTGAACTCACAACGCCCCTCCTGCCTCAGCCTCCCAAGTGCTGGGATTATAGACATGAACCACAACAGCCAGCTTAAACTGTTTCTCTTAAGAAAACTTTTTTTTTTTTGTACCGGGAACGGAACTCACATCCTCCCACTTGCAAAGCAGGTGCTTATGCCGCTGAGCTAAATCCCTGGCCCTGCTCTTTTCTTTTAAAGGTATCAATGTCATGTGTAGTTAGGAAAAAGTATAACTTATTTACTCTGGGATTTTCTCTTCCCCACACTCTGCATCTCTGAGACATTTTTATTCCATTAGCAAATGTGGCATACCTGTTTTGTTTGTTGTATTTTTAAAATGTACAAATTCTTTTCTACATAGCTTTGTGAAGGAACACAGCAGGTCATTAGAGTGATATTCTTTCTCTTTCCACAGATAAGAAAAGAAAACAAAACTGTAACCTTGATAAATATTTTCAAAAACAGATTCAATTGACTTTCAAACATACTTTGTTTGCTTGCCTCTGTTTTCATAATGCTGATAATACCTTTAATTATGGCCTCCTTTGTGCAAGGTAACTGTCTCCAGACCAATATTCTTATGTAAATATTATCTGGTTAAATTATTGATTCTGGAGAAGAGAAACTACTTAACATCAACTTGATGCAAGAAGAGACAGGGGACTCTGGGAAGACAAAAGTTGTGCTTTTCCTCTTGCCTCAAAACTACCCTCCAGCTCTTGTCACCATCAGCCAGCCATCTTCTCCTAGGGCAGTGATCATATGAGTTTGGAAGTTTTAATGAAAAAGAAAAAAAGGCCATCGTGGGCCTCCATTGTGGTCCTGGGACCAGCCAGGAAGAGCATTTGAGAAGCTCCTGGCTCACGGTTCCCCCAACACTTCACTAAAAGCTGTGCAGAGCCATGTGGATCACTGAGGCTGGGATGTGAGCAGGTTTCTCTCCATCTGTGAGACTTAGTGAACCAACAATACAAGGAACAGAGGCTTCTCATCAGGGATTCCCTCAGGGACCTAGGGCTGTGTGTATGTGTATGTGTGTGTGTATTGCCACACATTCAGGCAGGGCTTCACAGACAAGGAAGGGGAAATAAACCTAGCTATTATAAAGACAAGTGACAACAGGCACAGTGGAGTAGTTACATGAATTTGAAATCTACACACACACACACACAGGGTTTCTGAGATGAAAATACACGATAAACAAGTTAAACTAAAGCATATAATCAATGAGTTAAAAAAAGATAATGATCACAACTGGCCTAAACAAAAAGTGTAAGAAATCTTCCAATCCTAGAACTACAATACAACGATATCAAAACTGTAAAAAAAAAAAAAAAAAGATGAGTTTTTGGTGACCTCAGGTGTGAAAGAAAAGATGAGCCCTCAGGGACAGAAAATAATGACCCCTGGAGGGTAGAAATAAAAAACAGGTGGAGGGCAGAGAAAACACACTTGTAGTAGAAGAAATGTCTTAGAGCTGAAGAGCAGAATTTCTGGTTTTAAGGAGTTTGGCACACAGGATTTAGAAGTCATTTATTTTATGGACATATTACACAAAAATTACTGAATCTTAAGGACAAAGGGATGATCTGACCCTTCTTCTGGAGTAAGGGCAAGCTAATCTAAACACTAGTGTGAGACTCAGTGGAGGCCACACCAGAGTTTGTAGGGTAGTGGGACGGCATGTGTGTACCATGGAACAAAACTGCCACTCTGTACTGCAACCCCTCAGCATGCGAGTAGTGTTTGCCCATAGTATTCACCCATGCCTGGAACAGGCACCCAGCAGAGCACTTACGGAGTCATCCGGAGCTTCCTTCCCAGCGGGCTGGGCTGGCCACCGGAGGGTAAGTTTGTGCACTGATTTATAGAACGTTACAGAGAAACTGGATGCAGCTATACATGCCTGTAATCACAGCAATTTGGGAAACTGAGGCAGGAGGATCTCAAGTTCAAAATCAGCCTGAGCAACTTAGTAACTTAGTGAAACTCCATCTCCAAAATAAAGGCGGAGTGGGTAGCTCAGTGCAAAAGGCACTGAGTTCAAACCTCAATACTCATAAAGGAAGGAATGCGATTAGAGAAAGAATCATTCAATAAATGATGCTAACAAAACTTACTATCCCTCTAGAATAAAATGAAATTTTATCCCAACCAAACACTATAAAACAGTAAATTCCAAATATATTTAAGACAGAAAAGACATGGAGGGATACACATTATGAAGTTATCGCTTCTAACTTTCAGAAGGCCGGAGTAAGGGAGGCAGGTGGAGGAGATCGCGTCGGTTACATCTTTATGTGACATAACTCATGAAAATAAATATATTTCAACTTTGGAGTGGCAATACATTCAATAAATATTTAAAATGAAATATAGGACACGGTTTATTTTACTTTCTGCCTGTAAATGACTGTTAAAAAAAAAGCATGGTTCTATTTTCATTTATATGGATACTTTTTATTTACTGCACTTGAAGTTTTACATTTCAGAAGCAATACTTGGTCACTGAAATCACTCAATCTGTGTAAAGATATGTAAAGATATTCTCTTTTTGCTGGTCTACTTGCTGCCCACCCTATCAGCGCCTCATCTCTGTAACCCCTTTTGTGTGTATATTTCCGGCTTTCTTCATAACCACACGAGCCTAGAATATAGTAGTGGAAAGACATTTAAAAATCCAGATTCAGCCAATTAATGTGCTCCTTACTACGCATTAGCATTACTTTCATTTGCCTTGCAGTGGACAGAGCTAGAAACCATCAGAAATCGTGAATATGTTTTATACCCTCAGATCCAGCAAGTATTTTTAAAAAAGCCAACTCTAAACTTCTTTACAGGGGATGTTCTTCCCTTTCTCACTCCACATTTCTATCTCCTCCTACAGTTAGAATTTCAATTGCCAACAATGGTGCTTTTGTTTTTATTTTTGTCCCCTAATGCATGCAAAATTTTGTCATATTTACTGCACCAATATTATTACAAATACTACTTTAATGCTGTTATATATACTACACCAATGCTATTATTAAAAATGACATCTGACCAAAGTTTTGTTTTTTGCAATTTCTCTTGACCTTAAAATATTATCTGTTAAGGATATATGTTTAGAATATTATTTAAAATTAAATTAGCAATTTTATCTTTCTCATTGTCACTTTGATAGGCAGCCCTTCATTTATTTGTTCCTGTAAATAAAGAAGTTTAGAGTTGGCTTTTAAAACAATACTTGTCTGATATGAGTGACAGCAGTGACTAACTTTTAGTCACACTGATTTATCTCCAAAGGGTTGTTTAGCACATTAGAAATGAATTGGCTCTCTTATCTTTCTCTGTTTACTATGATTTTTGAATACGGAAAACATTTGCATATTTCAAAGGTCAAAAATATATAAAAATGTATACTGGAAATGTCTCACTCTGATCTGTAGACGCTTCCTCCTTGCCACTCTGCCCTCTTCAGCAAAACCATTTTTTTTAGTTGGAATCTGAAATGTCCTTCCCGTGTTTTTTCTTGCCAAAATAAGCACCTGCACACATATACAACGATTGCATGCAGTTGTGAGGTCTCTATAATGGACCTCACGGTAAGGACAGAGAAATGCTTCAGTGCTACAGAGGAAGAGTAAATTAAGTACCAGAATGGTTAAAAGGCATAGAAACCCTGCGGCATGCCAGTGGGAAGCGCAGGATTTGTGGCCTGTGGCATGAATTTTTACGCTCCTGGAGCTTGTCTCTAATTGAGATGTGAACTTGAAACTTAAATTCTTCACCGGGATCCTCAAAGAAATGTACCTTTTATAAAAGTTTGACCAGAAAAACATTGCCCATTGGTTTAGGCACAAAACAAATAACTTTGTTCATGTCTGCCTAGATATTATACATCCTCAACAGTCTAGGAAGTCTTAGATTAAGAATTTAACATAAAATTGGTCCTTGAATAGTCTTTCATAGAAGGAGCATAATAAAATTATTCTTAAGATATAATTCCAAAAAAAGTTGTAATTCCATATCAGGTTATAAAGAATATTTCTGGGAGGGGGAGAAGGGGGTCTGCTATCATAAAAATAAGTATAAAATTTACACAATAAATAGCATAAACAGAATCTTCATGAACTTCAGATTATGAAGCAGTAATTATAAAAGAATAGTAAATAGGTTCTGAATGGATAAAAACATAAAAGAATATTTAGAAGGCTAAAAATAAATGAAATAAAAAAGGACCAGTAGAACACACTCTTCTATGCCACAATATAAATTTCAAAAATATTGAAGATTGCTGTCTGTTATGATTTGTGCATAAATGTACCCCCAAACCCTATGTGGTCATAGAGTTTTTTCAGAGGTAGCTAAATCAAGAGTTTGTGATTCATTCATGGCCCAATTTTGGGATTGAGTGTGAGTGTTACACTCATCCAAGAGTGGGTAGTCTCCATACCATATAAGAGTCTGAAAGGCTTGTGTGTCCCTCTGTCTCTGTCTCTCTGTCTCTCTCTCTCTCTTCTCCTTTTACTCTTGTTGCTTTTTCTGTCTTCCACTGCCATGAACTGTTATCCTTCTTCCATGTGCCACCCTGCCTTGCAGGCAGCTAATTATGGACTGAAACTGATTATGGATTATCAGCAAACTGATAGCTAAATAAAAATTTTCCCCTTTAACCTTGGTGTCAGGATTTTCATCTCAGCGACAAGAATAGTAACTAAGTGTCTTACAACATTTTCTCTAAAATTAAGTCTAAATAAGTGTGTGAAGGGAGGGAAGGAGTGAGGGAGAGAGAGAGAGAGATGGTTGAATAGGAGTTAACTATTAAAAACCACAGGTGAAATGTCCTAGCATTCACACTATTCTAGGTCCAGAGAATTGGGGGAGAGCTTAAAACATTTCATTGGAAGCAAAGCATCGTGGCAGGAATTCCACAGAGGAAGATCAAATCAGGTGGTCTAATGCTGATAAGATAGGCAGGAGCTAGTCTGACTGTCCATGCATCATTTTTCAATGGACCAGGATTTTGATTTTTATCTAAAAGCAATAGGACATCATTGCAAAGTTTAAAAAGACACAGGTGCAATTAGATTTGGATGATGAAAACTTGCTGTTGTCTTCTACCCAGGGAATAGATCAAACCACAAAATAGCAGACATCAGGGATCAGTGAGGAAGCCAAGCTGTAAGTGCAGGAAGAGATGACAGGATTTAGGCTGAGGGCAGAAACCTGAGGAAGAGCAGGGATTAATAAAGAGACTAATCTAAGTGATGTTTAGAAGGTAACATTGGTGAGATTTCATGATGACTTGCATGCTGAAGTAGGGAAGGAAAGAGGGAAATATCCAATTTGCAGGAATGAATGTATCTAGTATAATAAGAAAAC
Source organism: Hydrochoerus hydrochaeris (assembly GCA_004027455.1). Lineage (NCBI taxonomy): Eukaryota > Metazoa > Chordata > Mammalia > Rodentia > Hydrochaeridae > Hydrochoerus > Hydrochoerus hydrochaeris. The sequence goes on from PVLA01000239.1 coordinate 635,604, forward strand.
CAGGAATCCTGCTTTACAAACAGGTTCAATCTTTTGTTTTCTCTGCTTGCAATGCTCACCTTCTTGCCTTTCTTTTCAGCATAACACCTCACTCTCCTTGCTGGACACATAGCTGACACAATTTAAAAGAAGAGGTGCTCTATTTGCCTCACAGCTTTGAGGTATACAGTCCAGGGTCAAGGCAGAAGTGGCCAGGAAGTTGAAAGACAAGGAAGGAACTAGGAAAGGAGATGTACCCTCCCAAGGCACACCCTCCAGGGACCAGCAGGCCCCACCTCTAAGCACATGAGACTTTTGAGGGACATTTTCTGTCACAACTGTAACACTGACCATGTTCTGCAAGTACCACAGGACGTCTGATTTCTTACATTTCTTTTTTTTTTTTTGTAATGTATATTCCCCCGGAGAAATCTTCCCTTCACAATTAAATTAATTATTTCCAGAATAGATTTAGGCAGGCTGGAAGGTCTAGGTGGGTCTGGGTGCCCAGCAATGTGATCTCAGAAGCTGAATTTTGATTTACTTTAGGTACTCAGAAATATATCAGATACATCAGTATGGTTCCAAGCTTTATAAAAATCCTCTTATAATTGCAAAGAACTTCTCAAAGGATGTCTCAGTTCCTTTCTCCAAACAAAAGTAACTGCAGCTGCTGGGGAGCTTCGGTTTGGAAGCTGCCCTACCTCCTGCTTCACGTAGCAGCCAGATGTGCCTCCTTGGTTATTTGTTCACCTGTAATAAAGGAGCTCATATCCTTTTTGTATCTTTAGACATTTTCAGGGCTTCAACTGGTGCAAAACAAAACAAAACAAAACAAAATGGATTTATTCATGTTCAATCAAAACCCTGGAAGTGCCTGCCTATTAAAACCATTGGACCACTTTCTATTTATCCAGTGAATGAGTAACTCTTCTTGCCCTTATCTATCTATTCAGTATGATAATGTGCTATTTTTCCTGTGTGACAGTTCTTCCTACATTGCTATATTTTTGTGACAGTGGAATTGTTGGTAAATCAAATGATATCACTGCCTGGTTCAAATCTCTTCCAATAATTTCCCCTCTTAGGTAGGATGATAACGGTGGGATTCAAGGTCCCATGATAAGACTCTTGGCTGCTTCCTCTCCCCCTTCTTCCCCTCTTCTCTTAACTTATGGTGGTCTAGTCACAATGTCCACCTCAGCCAACACAAGAAGAAAACGCATCGCTCAGAGTCTCTGCAATTCCTGCCCAATTTACTCAGAAACTCTTCCTTCAGACACGGATATAGTTTAATCTTTATAATTAACATCATGCATGTTTACTAACACCTGATTCTCTGCACACAGAAGAACATGATGATAATGGCTGTCACTGTACAGAAAGAATGTGTCACTTTGAAGTGAAGGGTTTAGGTGCTGTTTGACTTCTCAGTTCTTTGTTCCCTATCATCGCGATCAGAAAGACCTCAGGTTCCAGATACCACTGGCAACAGACTGTGGAGCCATTTTGGGTGGAGAATACTCACTGACACAGCCAGACACTCATAACCCAAGCTGGACATCAGTGGGGTTGAGAAACATATGAGTCTTGTGTTTTAAGCTGCTGAGATGTCACAGTAGTTGATCCCTCCAATACAACCAAGATTCTCTCGACAGATCCACTCCACTTGAGTCTTTGCTCAGATGTCACATCAACCAATGACCCCCTTCTCCATTCCAAAATAACAGCCCTCAGCCTGTAGCTCTGTCCTACTTGACTTCATGTTTATTCATTGGAACTAGATTCCTCAAAGAATGTTAAATGAAACTTCTGTGCATGTAAGGGCTTTGATTTCTCCCTTATTATACCTTCTAGCATCAAGAATTGCCCCTGACACATAGTTTGTGATCAATAGGTATTAAATAAATGAATATTCATTGTAAAAACTGAAATGTGGCTGACAAGTATAATTTTGAAAGTAAATTTTCATGTAATTCCTGGATCTCATAGAAATAATTATTACTGCTTACAGAGTTTTTTGAAATTGAATTCTGTTCTTATATTAGCTTTTTGAAAATATACCATTTTTAAAAAATAAAATAGAATAGTTCACTTGCTTCCTCAAGTGAACTACTTACAACATGTTTTCTATGGGAACAAGTTTTCATGGATTGTGTTAATGTCAGTATTTAAAGAATTCTCACTTTTTTTAAAACTATTGAGGATTATTCACCTTCTTAGTAATTATGAGTTCCCCAAGGTTTTTAAAACTTATTATTCACCCATATCAACTAATATTTTGTGCATTCCTGCCATTTTAGGGTCTAGAGATTTGATAGCAAGACGACGCTGACGGATTTCATGTTAAAACTCGATGGAAAGTGATTGGGGATGGAGGTAGGTGGCCATTTCTCCCAGAGGGAGAACTGAGGTTGGTCCAAAGAGGCACAGGAGGCAGCTCTGTGTGAATTCTGGAAGAAGATGCCCACAGCTTTCCAGGTCTGAGAAGCAGAAAGACTCAAGCAGCTGAAACGCGGTCCCTGAAGAGAGACAGGACATAGGGTGTGGGATACAGAAGACTGACAGCATGAAACATAAGCAGATGTTAAAAATTATGACAGATGAGTTGTGTGCTATGAAACAGTACAATTTCAAAGGTAAAACTCAAAAAAAAAAGTGAAAACGATCCCTTTTTAGTTTTTCCATCTAACATTCCATAAGGCACATTGAATCCAAAGGCTCAGAAGCACCCTAGAATGTTCCGACTCTTTTATAAGGCTCCATTAGGATGGCCATAAAATGTTTAGTCCTTAAAAATACTTCCTACAGCTCAGCAGTATGTCTGTGACAACTTTAAATGTTAATGAAATGTTTCAGAAGTCCAATTTTTTTTTAAGACTGTTTGGAGTTCAAGGACCTTCTCAAATACCACTCATAAAAAATTCTCAAGATTAACTTGGGCAGACAGGATATGTCACAGAAGACCCATAATATGCCTTAAAATCAGTAACTTTTTTTTTTTTTAAGGAGGAAGCAGGATTGGTTCTATATTGGCCTCAAGTTTATTCTTGAAAATATCTGTTTCTTTCCAAGTCAAAATTTACCAATGGGCATAAAGTTCCTTCTGACCTGTAGTTTAGAGGAGGAGTTTCAGTGGGTGTCGTGGTGCACACCTGTAATCCCAGCATTTGGGAGGCTGAGGTATTAGGGTCACCGTGAGTGTTTTGAGCCAGTTTGCGCTACATAGTCAGACTCTGTTTCAGAAAAAAAGGAAAAAGAAGAAGGAAGAGTGAACTTTTATGAAACACTTTGGCACTGTGTTAGAATAATTTTTTTTAAATTGTGTACCAGAGATTGGACTCGTGACCTCACACTTGCCAGGCAGGTGCTTGTGCCATTGAAATGAACCCCCGGCCCCTGTTAGAATAATTTGCAGTGAAAAGATCTGGGTTGTTTACCTCCTGGTGATTCATCAGGCAGTGGAAACTGTATTTCTTGACACACTCGTTCATTCAAGTTGAGACTTACAAAGAGAAACTTTCACGTTCTCAGAGGTGCACCTTTTGTGTCTGTTAATTATTTTTTAATGTAGCCTTTAACTTCCAATGCCCACAACTTTCTGTGGTGACATTAAAAAAAAAAAAATGCAGAAGTTAAGAGAAGCTAAACCTTGGTATTAAAGAAGCGCAGTAGCTCTGGGCAGTAAAATAAGCTTACCTTAAATTTAAAAGGTTCTTTCATTAATCTGAGAAAAAATTTTATGTGTCTTTGCTTGTTTATTTAAGTCCTCTTAGTGCGTTTTACATGTTTCACACTTGGAGTTGCATGTAAATTAAATCAGAACATGACGAGACCTTTTTCAGGAAAAGTAAACTGCTCCTTTTAGCTACGCAATTAGCTACGCAATTCCTTTCTCGCTAGATCTATCCACACAAACAGGTTAAAATTTGCAGAAATGTGTAAATGACATTTCTCTTCCCCCGTAGCATATTCAGTTCAAGAGCCTCTGTTTTTGCCTTTTGCTTCCCTTTGATTTTGCCAGTACCGTGGAAAAAAATGAAGGTGAAACCCACCGTTCCTTGCCTGTTAGTGGAGGTAATAATTGCCAGTGGGCTTCAGCCCCGATGCTACAACCAAGAAAAAGCTCTTTCAATCACGGCCTCTGCATTTCAATCCAGGCCTCGCTGTAGAACACAGGAGAACAAGGTGTAAATCAGTTTAAGAACATAGTTCTGCATTCAAGGCATTGTGGTTTACTGCTCCCGGGTGACCTCCATCTATCTTCCTTAGCTGTGGAGATGTATAATTGAACTAAAGAGAATCTTGAGTAATGAGGTTGAGAGTGGCAGCTCCATCGCTGTGGCTTAATAGTGTAACTGCCATGTGCTTTTTTTTTTTTCTTATCCCCTAATATGTAACAAAATAGTCTAGTAGGTCCAATCCTTCAGGGTGACACTTGCTGAGAGTCTATATTTTAAAATAGAAATAGGTTTTTATACACAAAAACCTATAAATCTTTCTACAAAAGAGTCCCCCAAATACAATTATACGAGCCATTCTCTGCTGGAGCAGAAGCTAATATGAATACATGCAGTAACCTGTGCTTCATTTTGTAGGAAAATAATTTTTAAACATTTATGTTTCTTATGCAAGAAATAGCTGCTCTTTTTACTGTCCGACGGGGCTGAGGAGTGACAGTATTCAGAAGCCGGGCACTGCCTGGAGCTAGAACAAGGGGATACACTTCAGACCTTGATGTATTTGCTCTTTTTAGTTTGGTCATAACAATATTGCTCTTAGATTTCACTTGGAAATGAATTGGTATTAAGGACACATAGTTTATGTGTAAAATCAGGCTGCGATCATATGCAAATGACTATGGAAGGACATTTGTAGAGCGTAAGAATTAAACAAGGACATAACTATCTCCTTATAAAACTCTCTGATATGATAGTACTGACTGACCATTAAGAATGAACTTACTGCAAAAAAAAGCATAAATAAAATAAAATGAATTTGCTAGTATGCAAAGCCCTGGGGCAGTTCCCAGGGTGGAAAATCTGAAATGCATTCTTTTTAAATCCCTGTATCTCCAACTATGGGGATTTGATCTTTCAGATAATTCAGTTCTGTTTTTTAAAATTCTAGTGATACATGGAATCCATTCTTAGACAAGCATGGGTGTGTGCGCCTGGGTTCCAGCACTCTGAGAGGCTGTGGTGGGAATATTGCAACTTTGAGCCAAGCCTGGGTAAGTTAGTGAGACTCCGTTTCAAAACAAAAACTAAACGTAAAAAGGTCTGAAGATGCTGCCTGGAGTGAAGGCCCTGAGTTCAATGCTTAGTACAACAAAAACAAAAAAATAGAGTCAGTTCTTCAATGTTTATTAAGGAGGAAAAGAGATACAGGAGATGAATATAACCATGCTCATATCAAAAAATGCGCATTGCTGTGTTGATGTTTTTCAAGTGACAGTATGCGCAATAAGGGACTCCTTTCTCCCCGAGTGTGTCCTCTTGTGATGTGGTAAGATTAGTGAACTTTTTTTTGGCCCCACCCAAAGAATTAATTCATGAACAAAGTCATTAATATAAATAATTAGGACTGTATGATTTCAGGGTTTTTTAACGCTCTATCTCTTCCTCCAAAACTAACCCATCTTTCAAATTAAAAGCAAATAAATTGCCGATTGTCTGAAATTTCATTGTTGGTCTTTTAATCCAATTCCACATGATTTTTCTTGTCAATATGCAAATCTTGCATTAAGGATCGATAATAATAACAGCAACTAATGCTGATTATTTATACCATTCAAGAGAGTTCTGAGCACTTTGTTATTTAATCCAGTTCTCAAAGTAGCTTATCAGTCATCCTCATTTTTTTTATTTATTTAAGATAAAAAAGACACAGAAAAGGAAAACAAAAAGCAAAAGAGACAAACAAAAAACCCAAAACAATAACAGTATAGGTTTACAAAACAAGATGATAGGAATTTATTGATAGTTGTAGTGTTGCATATTGATTACTTTCAAAAGGGTTGCTTAGATTACCAGATATAGCCATGCAAAATGGATCTACTCTATAGTATAAATATTAACTGTTCTCTTCCAAGAACTGACAGAATTAGTAGTGTAGTCATCTTAGCTATCTTAGGTATACATGCATACAAATCTATGTCTTTCTCCTTCTCTCTGCCTTCTTTCCTCCTAGTCATCCTCAACTTACAAATGCAAGAACTGAAGCAAGAATTGAGGGTTTAATCTGACTACAGATTAAAGTAGGATCATGGCAGAGTCAACATTGTCTGAATTCTAGTAGTGTAAATTTGTTTACTGGTTCTGTTAAGGGGAACTAGGAGAGGAGGGGAACTGGGAAGGTAGAGAGACCTGAAGGATGCGCTCTCTGGAGCCCTCTTTTAGAGCTTGCAACCCTTGTTTTGGGCCCACAGTGACTGTGCGTGTTGGGGTGGAGGACTGTCAGTTGGTCGGTCTATTGCTATAGATCTGGGGATGTCAGCAAGTTCTCCTTAAACCGGTAGCATATCATTCATGACACTGGTGTGCCACAGAGGGTCTTTGAAGTCAAACTGATTTTCATAATAATATCTATTACTTTCTGTTTTCACTTTTTTGGCATTTGCTGTGATGTACAAAAGCAAACAGTGGGTAGAAGAGCTGGTAACCCTGAATGAATGAATGGAGACAGTGGCATTGGGCACTGGATTCTTCCCTGCAGCACACTTGCAGTGAGGACAGGTCAGCTTAATTGGGGAAAGACTTTGTGAGGCAGTGCAATTTATTAATTTTATTAAATCCCAACTTCATCTACATGTGATTTTTAAAAAAAATATTCTCTATAATAGAGACTGTGACCAAAGCATATGATAGTCATCTCAAGGGAAAGCACTTCTGAAATTATCTGAGTTACAAATTGAAATATCCCTGGGTTCCATGAAACGTCACTCTTTACAGATAAAGTTAGACATACAGTAAATATGCATCTAAAATAAGCTCAGCATTTTAAGGAAAAGGTCTGATAAGATTTGTGTTCATGATAAAATTTGAGATTCCAAACCAAAATTAGAATACTGGAAAACTTGCTTGGTTACTATGAGCTTTGGAGGTTCCTAAAACTTGAAAACTTTCTTTATAAAATCAATGGTGTCATTAAAATGTGACTTTTAAAATATTGTACAATGAAGTGCCAATGATTAGAAGATCTGTATAACTCTATCAACCAATACCTTTCCAATATACAATTTTACAGAATCATGCAAGGGTAAAAGATCTATTGAAAGTGCTAGACAGACCAATGGATTTTACTATAATAGAGTAAGAGTTCCTTGATGTGATTTCAGATTGTACATTGCAAATAACCTTTAGGAAACTACCCCTGTTGAGTTTGAATAATATATTAAAATACTCTTTTTTCCAACTGCATATCGACATGAGTTTGACCTTTCTTCACACACTTTAACCAAACAAGTTATTATACCACAGAAACAGGTACAAGAATTTAGGTGTTTTCCACCAAGCCTGGTATTGAAGAGTTTTGTTTTTGTTTTTTCCATGTGTAAGGATGGTGAGTTTCTAATTTTTCTTGAAATAGATTTTAAGTTTTATATCAATATAGTTGTAAGTGCTTACATTAACAAGGAATAAATTTAGTTCTGTTACTTTTCAATAGATGAGTAATTCAAAATAATTTTCTGATTTAATTCTCAACAATGTATGTGTTCACAGATGTAATTTGTATAAACATTTCTCAGTCTTTGATATTTTCAATGTAAAGGAATCAGAAAGTCAAAACAACTGAGAACCAATGTACATCCTTCAGGGCTGACCCAGTTTCTGACCCAGTATGACAATACAATGTCCAAGGGGTTTAATGGGTACAGTGGGTTACTATCTGTGAAGTATATTTATCAACTATGAGAGTTAGAGGGTATGGTCCAAACAAGAGTGCCCTCACTTTGAACACTGGTTGTAATTTCAGAAAGTTTCCAAAATGATACTCAGTTTTATAATAATAATAATTTAAACAGAGCACAAAGCACTACCCCATCAAGCGCCTCTATTGTAGTCACATTGTCAGACCGTATACATTAAGCATATCACAGAATTATAGATAATAGAATTTCAGAACAGATAATACTAATAACTGTTACAGGTGGAATCTAAGGAGAGGCTGCCATGCAACAAGGACTTTAAAGTACTTCATTTAATCACCTGAACAATTTTATGAAGTATCCTTTTTATCGTCTCTACATGCTGTTTATGAAGAAACAAATCCCAGAAAAGTATAAGTAGAGCGTGTTTGATCAGCAAGCTGGGTGACTTCTAGACCCTAAATTCTAACCCAGTGACATATTAGTCAATGCTCTGATCAGATAAAAGACAGAAAGAAAAGGATTTGCTTGAGACTTCTCAGTGAGTAGCAGAGCAGGCTCTTTGGTTCCAATACTTCACTCTCCTGACCTTCAGTACATGAGTTTCTTTCCCCTCACACTGTCTCTCCCAAGCTTTTTCCCACTATGCCATATAATAGGGTTCTAGTTGATTTTTCTCATCTTTGGGGGTAAAACATCTTTTCTAATTTGAATGTTAGAGTATTTTCCAAATATAGTCTGACTTACTTTTCTAAGCTTTTCCTTTATGTTTTTTTAATTTTATACTTTCTTTTTTAAATTTAAGTTTATTGGTACAGTATAGGTATACACAATGACCATATTGATTATAGGGAAACTGTATATATCTTCTTTTATCTTTTTTCCTCCATTCCCTTCCTCTCTCTTCAAACTCCTTTCCGCTCCTGATTCACAAAGTTTGGTTTTTATTTTATCCTTCGTTTCTATTTTTTCTTTTCCTTCCTTCTTTTGCCCACCCCACCCCTGTTTTCCTTTTCCCTTTGAGCAGTTTCTTCTGTTTTCACAGTATCTATTGCATATTTATGATTTTATTTACATTTTGAGTTTCTCACACCAGAGAGATAACATGGTATTTACATGTGTGTCTAATTTACTTCTCTTATGATTATGGTCTTAGAGTCCATCCACTGCCAAGTATAGTGGCACATTCCTGCAATTCCAGCACTCAGGAGGCTAAGGCAAGAGGATTGTTGAAAGTTCAAGGTCAACCTGGGCTACAAAGTGAGCCCAAGCCCTGCCTGAACTTTATAGCAAGAACTTGTCTCAAAAAGACAAAGAAAAAAAAAGTTCATTCATTCAGCTATAAATGTCTCAATTTAATCTTTTTTATGATTGAGTAGTACTCTGTTATATAAAAAATACACATCTTTTTTATCCGTTCATTGGGTGAAGGGCATTTGGTTTGCTTCCAAGATTTAGCAATTACAGACTGCCACTATGAACATGAGTGTGCATGTATCACTGTAGTATGATGCTTTTAATTCTTCTGGGAAGTTACCCAAAAGGGGAATAGTTGGGTCAAATGGGACCTCTAATTCTAATTTTTGAAGTATCTCCACACTTATTTCCACAGTGGTTTCACCAGTCTACACTCTCACCAACAATGGAAAAGAGTTCTGTTTTCTCCACAGCCCTGCCAGCATTGTTATTGGTTATTTTCTTGATAACAGCCATTCTTTCTGAATTGAGATGGATTGATATTGAATATTTTTTCATATATTTATTTGCCATTTGTATTTCTGAGAAATGTCTGTTCATCTCAGATGCCCATTTTTGGATTGAGTCTTTCAAATTGCGGGGTGGGGGAGTCTAATTTTTTTCAGTCCTTTATATGTAGATATTAATCCTTTGAAGAACAACTGGCATACATTTTCCCTCACACTATAGGTTGTTTTTTCACTCTGTTGATGATTTCTTTTGCTGTGCAAAAGCCTTTTAATAAAATTAGATCCCAGTTGTTGATTGTCTGTGACAGCTCCTGTGCTCCTGGGGTTTTGCTCATAAAGTCTTTGCCTACACATGTCTTCCAGAGTTGTATCTACTCTAACTTGCAGCAGAGTTAGCATTTCTGTTTTAATATTTAGATCTTTGATCCATTTTGATTCTAGTTTAGTGCATGGTGATAGACACGGGTCTGGTTTTAGTCTTTGGCATGTAGAAATCCAGTTGCTCCGGCATCATTTATTAAAAAGGCTATCCTTTTTCCAGTGAATGGGTTTGATCCCTTTGTCAGAGATCAGGTGGATGAGTGCTTTTGCAGTTGTTTCTTATCTTCTGGCCTGTTCTGCTGATCCTCAGGTATGTTTTTTTTACCAGTAGCACTCTGTTTTTATCACAATAGCTCTGTAGTATAACTTCAAGTCAAGGTTTGTGATGTCTCCTGTCTTGCCTTTGTTACCCAGAATTCATCATGCTTTTCAATCCTGGCAGAAATAAGGTTTATATATTCATCAGCTTTGCAACCATGTGACCAAAATCCCTGACAAACAATGGTAGAGAGAAAGGGTTCACCTCGGTCCATAGATTTCAGAGGTTTTAGTCAACGATCTGCTAGCTCCAAGGTAGAATCATCATGACAGAGGGAAGTTACTCAATTCAGGGCAACCAGGAAGCAGATAGAGCTGGAAGACTCAGAGAGGAAGAGGCCAGGGGTCAGATATTGTCCCCAGAGTCATGGAGACACATGTGGAAGGAAGTATGCTCTAGGAATCACTGAGATGCCTCTCAAGTCAATCAACTGATAATCAAGATTAACTGTCACAATTTCTTTGAGGAAATTTTGTTTTAGAATACTGAACACCGACAAACGCATGTGGAATGGGCCTTGGAATTTTTAGTTGATTTATCGGCATTCATTCCACTTTGTCCATTTACTTGTTCACTCATTAAGCAAATATAAATGGAGAAGTAGCTGTATGTCAAACATTATTCTAGAGGTAAACAATGTGGGTACAAACAGTTTTTAAATCAGTAGCATAAAAGGCTCATTTTTTTGTTTGAAAAATTTGCCTCTGCTCTGGGAGTTTCTCCAAGCATTTTGTCACAGCCATCTCTTTCACAGCCTTCAACCAAGGAAAAACCTACATGTCTATATCAATTATACCTCAAAAATCTTTCCTCAGACACTGGTCCCCATAAACACAAGGCAAAATGGACAATAAAGAAAACGGGTCATTTTTCTCATGGACATGTTGTAACTGAAGCTATTTGTTAAGCATTGTTCAATGCTAGTAGTGTGTATGTCTAACAATAGAGAAATGTCCAGGTAAATTGTGCTGCATTATCTTGACCAATTTTTATATTGTAAAATTATTAAACATAATAATTCTAAATTCTGCCAATATGAAAAATACCTGAGATATGCATGTATAACAAGTAGTTAAATTGCATTAATTATGAGTGATAAGTTGTCTCTTATTTCCTGTACTACTAAATATTTCACACTGTTCAAAATTAAAAGGAAGAAAAGAATCACTAATGAAGGGAAAGGCAGACACATTCTTCTAAATTCTCCACATAATGAAGTTTTACTATGTGATACGTTCCAGTCATTTCAGACCCAGCCCTTATTTTGCCGCCTTCAGCCGAGGACTAACCTATATGTCAGAATCAACTACATCTCGGAGAATTCCTCTTCCCAGTCCCACTCCACCGCCACTGTCTCATTTCAAACCCTCCTGTTTCTTACCTAGAAGCAGCACTCCCTTTACTCATTCAACAAAAATTGGTTACAACCTGAAAACGTGATAAGAAATATCTGCACCTACCCTGGATTGCTTCAGCAAGATTATAGATATTTCTTCTTGACTGTTCTTTAGGTCCCTGCCCTGCATACAGCCTCTAGGAGTGATCTTTATAAAGCAAACTGTGACGACATTTAAAAGCCTCCGGCAGGTGGCTATTGCCTCCTGTGACATCCATCCTCTGCAGTATCTTGCCACTGTGTTCCTTGCTATCCCTAATGTGATCAGTGCCGAGTTTCGTGCCATTGAACCAATGCATACTGCTGCTGTCTTCTAGTGCACTGTGTTTGCACAGCTGTGTGTTTCCGCTGGAAGTCTGTACAGCCCTTACTCACCTGGGCAACTGTGTGTCTCAGTCCCAGCACCCACCTAGGCAGGGCTTCTCCAGAAGGCTTTCCCGCTGCCGCTCAAGGTCAGGTGCCCGTCCTAGGAATTGTTCTCATCAGTAAGCTTGTACTTACTGATATCAGTGTTTATTTTTCTTTACTGATCCTGTATACTTGACCATGATTCTTTGAAGTACAGAGACCGTATCCTTCGTTTCAGGCAGATACGTGATTAAGTAGAAGAACTGTAGAATGGAAGAGTTTAAGTTTATATGACAATCACGCCATTTGGTTACTTCATAATAATAGAACTTTGTTCGCTGAGTTGCTTTGTTCAGTTACATGAATTAACTGAAGTATGGCAGTCGGCATATGGTGATCACACGCACCATATTTAAACTGTTGTTATTATTGTTGCTTTCTAGACTCTTTACCCCCACAGTGTTTGATGAGTGTTCAGTGAACATCTGATGAATGAAATGTGAATAAAAGAAAAAGCAGCTGCAAACTGTAAGGCTCTAGACACTTCAGCTGGTGCTTCTTGGGCCTGATAAACACCTGGAAGCATTGGCACAAAGAGAAGGCGCCACAGAGCAGGGAAGTCTAAGACAACAGGACGAAAAGACAATCAAGGGAGGCTGTATTGTGGCAGGGAGAGAATGAGAGAAGGACAATAATTGTTTGATAAATTAGACCCTTGTAGCTTGCTAATGACACGACTGCTGCTACCTATTTGCAGTGGAGATTTGTGAAATTCTCTTTACTTCTTTGTGAAATTCACCTCACTTCTTTCAAATTTATCTTTCTCTGCCCCAAGTTCACTGATGGGTGTTTTTTCAAGTTGTCAGTGGTTCCAAAGCTGTATTCATCCAGACTGGAGAAGGGTAAAGCTGCTATGCTGAGCAGAAAAAAGAAGAAGGAGAATATAGTGGAGATAAAGTTCTAAAAACTATTCTCATTTCGGGGGCTCGGCAGTCGCAGTGAACTCTGATACTGAGGCGGTTCATGAAATAACCTGGTTCCCTCGGTTGACTTCTTTTGCTTGCTCTGTCTTAAGTTGGATTTCTACCATGTGCACAGGGTAAAAAACAACTAAAAATTATCTCTTTGGCTCCCTTTCCCACTGTGTACCTCTACACACCTTCTGTCCAGCTTATTCTAAACCATTCCACATACACCAAAATAAGTATTCATGCATTTTCACATACACTTGTTCTTTTCTAAGCTGTATTTCAGCGTAGGTTTCTTATTGTTCCTTTTAAAATTTTTCATTTCTCAAGGCTTCAGTCCAGTATCACTTGCTCAATTAAATTTTCCCTCGAAAACCCACCCAACCATATGTCTCATGGCAAATCCATGGTGTGCTGTGTGCTTTTCTCATGCATTGCTGTATCAGGGTTATTTTGCCAAATGTCTATCTTACTCGACCTTCCTTCGTTATGGGAAAGGTTGTATCCTATTCACTTCTCATTTTTTTAGTGTCAGAACTTCAGTCACTGCATTTAGAGTTACTAAAAGTTTATGGGTTGTGTATTCAGGTAAGAAGGTCTTAAAAGGAGAATGCTTTACAAAAGAATTCATCAGCAGTGTCTCACTAAAGCTAGAGAGTGAATGTCTTTCTCTCTTGCAATATTGTTTCTTGTAGTTGATATCTTCATGCTTTGAATTAATGCCCTAATTGTGTGATTTATCACCAGTCTTTTTGGTTATGATCAAATTTTCACACCAACAAAACTACTTCATCTCAGAGCCAAATACTTTGTTTACTAAAGTAACACTTTATCTAAATATTATGAATTTATTTTTAACCATGTTTTAGTTCTCTTGTTATTGTTAGAACTTTCATTTATACTATTCAAGAATGGTTATTTTTTTAAAAGATGTGATCAATCATGGGTATTGCATTTATTTTGGCATAAAGTTTAGAAAGCCATTATATGAATTCCTTTTGTATTTGTATTAAGTGCTTTATATTTCCTGTCAGAAAAGCTGATGGTAGGAGTTGAGTGAAAGAACAGACCAGCACAGTACTTATCTCTTACCTCTGTGGAGTAGTTGATAAGCAATTAAGATATAATGACCTCATTATTAAACTCCCAGTGAAGTCCAGTCATACATCTTGGGTCAGGAGAACCAAAAATATAACCCAGAAAGACTCGCTGGGATTGGAGGTCCTGAAAGATATGTTGATATCAGACAAAACTGAGCTCATTTCTCAGCTAATTTCCTTACTAACTGCATGGTCTTATACAACTCATCATAAATCTTCATAAACAAATTCATCCCTGAAGCTAGTTTTTAAAAATACTTTGGGTGATAATTCAATACAAAGGCAAGGGCATCTGTGCAACTTTCAGAATATCCCATAAACACGAAATAAACATCAGCAACAAAAGTAGCAAGGATTTAAAAAAACCCAGGTCTGCCAGGGGGTTAGCTCAGTGGCACAAGTGCCCGTCTGGAAAGTGCAAGGTCATGAGTTGGATCCCTGGTACCCCTTCAAAAAAACCCCAAAATAAAAAAATATAAAATATAAAAGCCAGGCTCTTTCAGTTGCTGTTCCTTGTTTGGCCTTTCGTGTAAAGACCTGCTCTCATCTCTTGTATGCCTCATGTTGCAAATGATTGCTATTAATCTTTTTTAAAAAAGCTTCCGAAAACAAAAAAGCAATGAAAGGAATATGGAAAGTATCCATTATATACTTGATGTGAGATAATGTTGACATTTCAAGTTGGTAAGAAAAGTTACCTTTTTTAGTAGATAAATTATTAATATCTATTAATTGTTATTGCCTACTAATTATCATTATCTACAAATTCTTATTATGCACTAATTATTATCATCTACTAAGTCATCAGATAACTGGAGAAAAATAACAAAGCTTAATCTTTATCTCGTACTATATTGCAACATAAAGTTCAAGTGTAGAATGAATTAAACGTTAAAAAATTAAATCACAGATGAATGATTAAAGCATAGGTGGATATTTTTATGGTTTTCAAGAGGGAAATTCTTCCTAAGCAGAAAGATGGAAACTACCAAGAATCAGAGTAATATATTTGACCACATACAAACTTAAATTTCAATATCAAAAGCTTCACTAATGAAAAAAATAAGAGAAATTTAAAACTTACATACCTATTTATATAGATAATATATTTTAGTTTTAATTTATTTTTAAACATACATAACATTGGACATATTTTGGGATATCATGTGATGTTTCAATACATGTACACAATGTCTTACGTTTAAAGCAGTTTAGATTGTCTCATCAAACGTGTAAATGATGTCTTTGTGGTGAAAACATTGAAAATCATTTCTTCTAGCTTTTTGAAGTGCACAACACCTGACTGCTGTCTACAGTCCTGCACAACACCCTCCTGTACAACAGCACAGGAGAACATCTTACTCTTACCCGAGTATAACTCAGAAGCCCACAGAGCAAGCTTTCTCCACCTCACCTTTACCTCTGTTCCTGGTCTTTAATAATCACCTTGTTACTCATGATTCCTATGAGGTCAAAGCTTTTTTTTTATTTTAAAGAGAATAAAGCAGAACAATAAAACAAAACAAAACAAAACAAAGCAGTGATAGGACAGCAGGAAATCCACACTAGCTACTGTTCTGCATATTGTTAACCTCTAAATAGTTGCTCCTTCTACCGGTATTACAATACAAACATTAGGTTGTTTCTTTACTCAGTTGTTATCATCTCAGCCTATTTTCTTCTGGTCAGTTTCCTCCTCACAAAGGAGGTTTTTTTTTTCTCTCCCAGCAGATTTGCCCGCTGGCTTACGGGTGGGAGTGTGGTTTCCTTCCTAGTTCTCCCTGGTCCTGGTGCATGGGGACATCTGTCCCTGGTGCATGGGGAGATCTGTCGCTTTCTTTCTGGTTCTCCTCAGCCAGTGTGGCTGTTACTGGTCAAAGTCAGCTCTTTGAGGCTCTACAGATGAGACAGGCTTACAGTACTTGTGTTTCTGTGCTTGACTTAATTCAGGTAACATAATAATCCGCAGTTCCATCCATGTTCTTGCAAATGACAAGATTTCATTCTTTTTTGTGGTTGAACTGTATTCCATTGTGTATATATATGTGTCACATCTTCTTTATCAACAGATGGGCACTTAGTGTGTTCCTAGATCTTGGTTATTGTGAATAGTGTTACAATGAATACAAGAAAACAGATGCCTCTTTAACATGCTGATTTCACTTCCTTTGGATATATATACAATATATATATGGTTTGCTGCATCAGAGGGCAACTTTTAAATTTTTCATTGCATATATATGAGAGCATAATTGAATTGCAGTTATATCATATATGTTTAATAGTATTTTAATATTAAAAGACTAATTAGAAGCTAACAATAAAAAGATTAAATCCTGGGCAAAAATGGGCAAAGAATAGGAATAAACAACTTACAAAAATGAAAAACTCATTAGAATTGCTAAAAAAACCCTGGAAATTTAAAATATCCTCTAGAAATGGTGAAATGTATTAAAAATTAAGAAAATACAAAGTATTTTACAATAACTGGTTGTAGAAGACAATTACATATTAGATTGCCAAAAGTCAGAGCTCCATAATGACATCAAATACAGAAAGGATAGCAATTCTCACACATTTGGATGTTGGATACTTATGAATTTTCCAGAGGCTGATTAGACACTTGGAACCTTAAAAATGTGCATACTTTTGACCTAGGAATTTTACTTCTCTGTATTAATGCCAAGAGAATAATTGAATAACCATACAAACAATTCCACATTCTTTTTTTTCCATAATAGAAAATTAGGAACAGTCTAAATGACCAACTGTAAGTGATTAGAGGTATTACTTAACTCCTGTATAATAGAATACTGGTCAACTTTTTCTTTAAAAAAGTGTCATCAAAGAATATCAACATTGATTTGTATTAAAGATACAGTATTTGTAAAAAAAAAAGTCACACAATGTTGAATTTAAAAATAAAAAATAAAGCCAAGTGTGTTATTGCACTCCTGTAATCCCAGCACTTGGGAGGCTGAGGCAGGAGGATCATTGTGAGTTCAAGACCAGCTGGAGCTACAAAGTGAGCTCAAGATCAGCCTGAACTGCACAGTGAGATCCTGTGTCAAAAGACCAAAAATAAAATAAATAAATAAAAATAAAATATATGAGAAGATGACATTTGGTTGTACACAGTAAATCTGTGGAAGAGAGACAATGGGTAACTGGTAGGTAAAGCAATACCTTTGTCTTTTTAGTGTGTTCTCCAAAGTTTTCTCCATTAAATGTTCAGAAAAGTCTGCACCAGCCTTAAGTCTTCTTCTGCTATAGCACCGCACTTTCTGCAGGTGGGAACTGTCCACTCTGTTTCTCTGCAGTGGCTTCTGTAACAGCTATGATACACCAGCCCTGACACCTTACCAGGCTCCCTTTAGTCAATAATAGTGGGGTTGCTAGGTAAATTCCCTGCCCCCCATTTATTTTGTCTTTTAGAGACAGTGCTTCACTGCATAGTTCCGGCTGATCTTGAACTCATTTTATAGCCATGGCTGACCTTGAACTTGCCTGCCTCAGCCTCCTGAGTGCGGGGATTACAGGCATGTGCCACCACACTCAGCTAGATACATTTCTTAACTCTTCTACATTCAGGTAAAAAATACCAAGATGTTTGTTAGGGTCTGTCAGTAGGTCCCAGGAACTGGCTCTGGCTGTTGGTCCACAATGGTGGCTGTTGGTTCACAGCGGTGGCCAGAGCACTGTCACACCTGCAGAGCCAGTGTGGTAGCAGACTTCTCAGAGGCCTTTTCTCCTTCAGCCTCACCTTTGCTGATTATTCCTTCCAGCATCCAAACAATCTGTCTGACCATGAATGAGTATTTTCTCAGGCTAAGCTTTTGGGAACACCTGAGCTAAGACACGCACATACTTATTTTATCATAATGAAATCAATAGTATTAAAAGCATATAATTTTAATGCAAGTAATCAGAGGTTCAAAGTTCTAAAGCAGAGGGATAACAATGCCAGAATCAGAGACTTTTTTTTTTTCTTAGTAAGATTTCTGGAGTTTGGAAACCACAGGAGAATTCTCTGCTGTCCTTTAGACAAACTCAGTGTTATAACATTTATTGCCCTTCATGGTTTCTGAACAGTTCCTCAGCGATTTTAGGAAATAGATACACTGTACTGCTAGAAATGGTGAAGGTACTGCAGGGCAAACGACGCCTGGAACCTCCTCATGTGGAGGAGGGTCCCAGTGCATGGAGCAAAGCAGTGAGTTTGGTAGGATCTGCCACGAGGAGCAACATCTCCGGGGTTTTCAGGGGTAGAGGTCACTGAGAAAGACGGAACTCACACAGGATCTGGCTGGGACAAAGCTTTGCTCCCAGAGAGAAGAGAGCCAGAACTAGCTCTGTTCCATAGTAAGCACCAGCCTGTTATGGGCAGAGAGTCTACCCTGCGGCAGAAAGAGGGTCATCACGTAACTCTGCCTTACGGCCTCCCCTGTGGGGGCAGACACAGCAGTAAGCTTGACCAGCGGCCATAGGATGCATGTGCTTAAGCAGAACAAATAAGCACACGTCAGGTCTGGAACAGGCAGAGGAGTCTTAGAGATATGCCCGACACTTTATTTCCCAGCAAAAAGTATTCCATGCCCAAGACACAGTTTTACACAACTAAGCAGGGGAAGAAAGGCGACCCATGTACATATATAGCTGCTTTTCCTGACAGAGATTCTGTGGTTTCAGGTAAGACCTTCATAGTCAGAAATCCCACAGCAGCCACAGGAATAAAACTGAGTCTAGACCGCACGTTCTCTCCAGGTGGACCTTTTAGTACAGTTATATATATATATATAATTTTTTAGAAGACCACCCACCTTTACAGAATTAGAAAGCTTTATTCTTTTTCTAATTACCTCCCACTTCCTGGCAAGCCTTGATAACCTAATTCAATGAGGTGCAGAAGGGCCATGGAAATTTACCATTACAATTGATGGATGCTTCTCATTTCCAACATCCCAGGGAGAATTAATTTTATAGATATCATCATCTTTCCCACTTTAAATATTTCTTCCACAACTTTGGCCTAATCTTTTTTTTTTTTAAAGATTTTATTTAAACAGAAACAAAAGCACATAAAGCGTACAGATAATACAGAATTCTAAAAAAAAAAAGATAAACAATAAGAAATCACTAGTTGATAAATTACATATTGTCCTCTTAGAAATAGTTGTTCAAGTTACAAAATTAAAGCATACAAAGTAGATAGTCAAACAGTGACAGTGTGAACAGCTATGCATGCATGAATATCTGCATGTATTTCTATACTTTCTGTATTAGAGGGAAAAACAAAACTTAGCAAGACAAAACAAAACAAATTCCTATAAAAACATGAAACCAAAAAGTTGTATAAAACCACAGTACAAGGTGATCTACAATAATTAATGTGTTGTTTCTTATTATCTTCAATAGAATGTCTATATCATCAGGCATAATTGAAAATAACAGTATGATTGAGTATAGCAGTTAATAACAATATTAGTAAAATAAAACATTGTAGACAGTATAAAACTTCAAAGGCAGGTAATAATCAAACCACAGTGGATATTCTAGTGGATCTTGTCATCTTAAGTGCAGTTGCCTATACTCTCAGACTTGATACTATCAATCATAACAGCTTTGAATAAAATCTATCAATACAAAACAGCAATCCAACAAACCAGATTTGATTATGATCAGTCATGGTAAAACTGTGTAGGTTTTACAGAGCTTTAGATTAAGTTAATAGGAAATTAAGGATGATTACTATACTATATCCTGTTATTTTCAGGATTACTGCCTGTGCCCTCAAATCTAGTACAGGTAGAATGACTGGAACAGAATATAATACATCTAGGCAGAGTAGTGTGAGTAATGTGGAATTTAAATCTTGGTGCACTATTAACAATATAGTGTATCAAATCTATCTATGTTAGAGATTCTAGTTATCCTTCTCTGCCTCATTTCTGCTGTGCTATTTTTCTGCCTTTGTTTAGTTTTCTCCTTCATTCTACTGCCTGCCCCACTCACTGAGGCCTTTCTGCCACTGTTCCTAAAATCCTGGTATTTTTTTTCTCTCTCTCTCTAGAATGTCCTTCAGTATTCTCTGCAGGGTTGGATTGGTGGTCACAAACTCCCCCAGTTCCTCTTTGTCATGGAAGCATCTTCTTTCTCCATTAATTTCTAGTGACAGTTTTGCAGGGTACATCAATCTGGGCTAGAGGCCACCTTCCTTCAGGACTTGGAAGACTTCACTCCAAGCTCTTCTTGATCCGATGGTCTGTGTCGAGAAGTCTGCAGTGACCCTTATGGGCTTTCCTTTATAGGTAATCTGTTTCTTTTCTTTGATGGCTTTTAATATTGTTTTTATATTGAATTTCTGGTATCTTGATTACTATATGTCTGGGTGTAGTTCTGTTTTGGTTGTAGGTGGCTGGAGTTCTGTATGCCTCACACAACCGAATGTCATTTTCTTTTCCCATGCTTGGGAAGTTTTCCTTAATTATTTCAGTGAATAGCCATTGTAATTCACCTGTATGTATTCCTACTTCTTCATTCACATTTCTTATTCTTAAATTGTAGATTCTCTTGTCATCTTCTGGCTTTTGTATTGTTACTGCCTGTTTCCTTGTTACTTTTAAGAGATCTTTCCTTTCATGATCACACATTGCAAACTTGTCTTCAAGTTTTGATAGTCTATTCTTAGTTTCTTTTAAGGAGTTTTGCCAGCTTTCAATGGAGTTTTTAATTTCCTGGTAGTCTCTTGGAATCTGCTTCATGTATTCTATATTTTCTTTATCAATACATGAATCTGCTGCATGTATTCTATATTTTCTTTCTCTCCTTCTTTTTGTTCCTCCTTTCTTCTGTCTGTATCATCCTGAGAGATGCTTCCTGAGAGCATTTCTTTTATTACTCTACTCATATCCTGCTTTACCTGATTTAATATTTCAGATTTGAGCTCATCTACAAGGTCCCGAAGATATCTCTTAATGTCCATTGAAGCCATGTCTGATGTTGTGTGTTTGCCGCCCTCAGTCTCCCTTGTTTTTCCTTCTCCTGGATCAGTGGTCTCAGGGTTCTGGGCTGGGGGCCTCCTCCTGCCTCTCTCTCCTGTCAGGGCTCTGGCTTCCTCCACACAGGTTACAGTGCAGGTCCCAGCCCCTTCCCTGTTGGCCACGTTTCCTCCAAAGCACGCTGGCAAGGGAACTCCACCCTTTCCCGCCTGCTCTTGTCACTGAGGTGTAAGCAGGCTGTGTATGCCTGCCCCTCCCCACCAGGCCAGCCAAACTTCAGGGGCCTTCACCCAGTCAGTGCATGCTAGGCGCAGGGAATCAATTTGGGACAGCTCATTGGGTCCTGGCCAGGGGCGCGGCCCAGTCCCAGAAAATCCCACGAATCTGCTCTGGGGAGGGAGCAACCAACCGAAGTCACTGTCACTCCCAGTTCAGGCTCCTCCTGCCCGATTCCAACATGTTGCCCACCTGGTCTCGCCCTTCCCAGCACTGACTGTGGATCAATGAAGGTTCCTCCACCGGCTCCGCTCTCCACTCTCTGTTGGTCTCACCAACCCCTGACTTCAGTGCTACTGTGCTTCTTGTAAGTGGCTGTGGGAACGAGTTTGGGTGGTTCTGCCTGCTGGCGCGGATTCAAGCTGGTACAATCTTGGTGGGTCATAGCGAAAACGCTGTGTCCCTTTAGTTTTTAGCTGTTTCAGTTGTAGTCCTGAAGTATTTGAGGAGCTTTTTTTAAGTTTTAATTTCTTCCTGTGTCAAGAGGATCCATGTCCCTCTGTCTGGGTCTCTCCAGGGTGTTTTATTCTGGCGTATGAATTGTTTCTCCCTGGAGGCTTTGTATTCTGTTGCTCACTGATGGGCCATCTTGTCCAAGCAAGTGTCCTAAAACCTTTTAATTACGAACTGATTGCTTTCTTCAAGTTAAACCCCAAATGAAGATGCAATAGAACCATGCTGTTTGAATTAAACGTGTGGAGGCTGGAGTTCTAATCTTCTCTCCAATGCCCTCTTCAACTCTGCCTCTCTAGAGGATGGTATGGGTGCTTTTAGGAAGATTTCTGAGTGCAGGCTCTAGCCAAAGAAATGTGATAAATTCCTGGAATACACACCAGAGCAGTCTCTGACACTAGGATCACACTACAATTTACTGAGTTTGGCTCATCTGTCTTCCTGGATCACCTCTGACTGCCTGTCACCTGTGGAAATTATTTACCTCCCCAGAGTTTAAACTAATCCCTGGTTTTCTTGCTCTCATTGACACACCACTTTCTCACCTGTCAGATGGCAACTATATTTCTTTTAGTTCCAAGACCTCTACTTGTTTTGAACCTATTGAGTAGATTATAGGGTCTGAGTATCTTAACTTCTGGGAATTCCAGTTTTCTTTCAACCTTTGAAGGAGGTTGATAATAGCTTTTCAAGTTTTTCTATCTTTCATGTTTCTTCAAATTGGAGCCTATTACTGTGTAAACATAAAAGCAGAGGTTGGGAGTGTGAAGCGTGATTTTTACATCATTGCTGTGAGGACGAGCAGGCTGTTCCTATAAAGTGTAAAAGGATAATCTTCCTGCTTTGGGGGGATGTCAGGGAATAGAAGATGAGAGCTGGATCCTACTGTTAAACCATAAGTCAAGAATCAGTCAAGACCCCTCCCTACTTCTCACACCCCTCATTCAAGCCATCAACAAGGTCTTGTAAGTACCACATCCTAAACACTTGAATCTCCCCACTTTGTTCTGTTCCAAATGCAAATAAATATATGGAAAAATGTTCTGCACCATTGGTCATTTGAGAAATGCAAACTGAAACAACACTGAGATGTTGTCTCAGTCCAGAAAGAATGGCTATTATCAAGACATTAACCAATAACGAAAGCTGGCAGAGCTGTGGGGAAAAAGGAACACTTCTTCATTTTTGGTGGGAGTGTAGACTGGTACAACCACTGTGGAAATCAGTGTGGAGATTCCTCAGAAAATTAGGAGTAGAGGTCCCATTCAACCCAACTATTCCCCTTCTAATTTCTAAAAAGAAATGAAAATATCATACCACTGTGATATATATGCACCCATATTTATAGCTGAACAATTTGTAATAGCCAGATCTTGGAAACAACCCAAATGCCCATCAACTGAGGAACGGATAAAAAAGACGTGGTATTTTTATACAATGGAGTACTACTCAGCTATAAAGAATGGTAAATTCAATGCTTTTATAGGTAAATGGATGAAACTAGAAACCATACCCATAAGTGAAATAAAACAGACTTGCATGTGTGAACATCATATTGTCTCTCTAGAGTGAGAAGCTGAATGAGTGAATAAAATCCAAAAGTTACAGTAGATGTAGTAAAAGGGAAAGAAACTGCTCAAAGGAAATCACATTGTTTGATCAACCTTGTGTTCCTGTATCTGGTAACCTGAGCAATTACTGTGAGGATAACTATATGCAATATAACAACCATTGTTAAATTCCTATTATCTTGTTTTGAAATCCTATATCGCCACTATGTTGTTGTTGTTGTTGTCATTTTACTTTTGTTGTTGCTTTTTGATTGTTTGCTTCTTGAATTTTCTGCTTTTTCTCTTTAAAATTAAAAAAAAGTGATTTCAGCTCCTTTCTGCTCTCACCGGGTAACGCCTTCCCCTACGCTGTGATACAGCAAGAAAGCCCCCATCAGATGTAATCTCACCCTGCGGCCTTGAGTTTCCCAGCCACCAGAACTATGAGCAAAGTCATTTTGTTCATTATGTTACCTCATTTATGATATTCTGCTCTAGCAAGGCAAATTGGACGAAGACAATAGTTATGATTATCCTTGAGCATATCGCAAGACAGCAGTGCCCCCGTGGAGAGAGTAATACTGCTTTTCAGTAAACCCAGCACAGTTTTCTCTTCACAGTTTTGGAATAAATTGTTGTTTCTTCAGCTGAAAACTTGATGAAGACATTTTCATGCTTTTAAAGGTCATGCTGGATTAAAATGTATGTATATTTAAATCCTAGCATGGTGAGTTCTATATTAAGAGATACACAGAAACAGAAGGAGCAGTAAATTATCATCTTCACTTTTAGACTTTGCTTGTATCAAACAGTGGAGCAGAAATATTGGAACGTCTCTGATTTCATCCAATTCTCTCACATTTCTTTGTTGCTTAGATCACATAATCAATTATAAATAAACATATGATGAAATTCCCCTGTGTTTATTTTGTGATACCCAGATTTTTTGCCTGAACTACAACAAATGTGCTTCAAATAGATGCTTAAAAGGAATATTACTTTTCTCCAACCCGCTCACTGTATGTAGCCCAAATGTTGCTAAAAACAGATTTGATTGTGACTTTCTGGTGAAAAATCTTGCAACTAGTATCCATTTTGCTCAGGATGAATCAAAGTCTTTGGGATAAGGGAACCTTCACAGTGTCCTCTCTGTATTCTTCATGTCTCTTCTCCCACCTCCCTTATACTTCTAGTGAAACTCAGCTACTTGCTTTGCCTAATATGCAAAACTTTCCTGTGCCTCAGGGTCCCTCTGACTCTGACTTTGTACCTTCTCATCCTTACAAATCTTAATTTAAACATCGTCTCCTTTGGAAATCCTCCTTGCATATTTCTAGCACCACTACTTCTGTTGGTTAAGCGTGACAGTTTTAAAGAAAACTGTTCAACTGATAACACAAAAAAATGAGAGTTGTACTTATCCATGGAGTACTGTGTCATGTTTAAAGCATGAATATATCATACAATGTTTAAATCAGGCTAAATATATTTATTCCCTCAAACATTTACTATTTCCTTGTGGTGAAAACATTCAAAGTCCTTTTTAAAAAGCTTTCTGAAACGTGCTGTTTGTAATTGTTATGTAGTCACTGAACTGGGTAGTAGTACCCTGCTTATCTCTTCCTCCTATCTATAATTTCGTTCTCATTGATTAACCTCTCTGCTATGATTCTCTCTGGCTCTGCCACTGTCCTGGCCTCTGGAAATCAGTATTCTGTGGCCAATGTCTATGAAAGCAACCTTTTAGGTTTCAAGTAAGACTGAGATTTGCAGAACTTAGTGTATTGTGCTTGCTTTTTTTCACTTAACATAACAATCCCCAGTTCCATTCATGACACAAATGGCACGGTTTCATTCTTGCTACTCAGCATTCTAGTAAGCATATGTACATTTTATTTATCCATATATCAGTTAAGGTAGAAATTGTTCCCATTTCTTGGTTACTGAGAATAGTTCTGCTATGTACATGGGGCTGTAGGTGTCTCTTCCAAATACTAATATCGTTAATTTGGATATGCAGTGATACCTTAGGGATCCAGCAGCTCCATGTTCAAGGCTTCTAGTACTCGAACAGCAGGTTCAAAAAAAATCTGCGCCATGTTCATAATTTTGCTCATCAGTTGAACTGAAAATTCAACTTAAAAAAAGCCTTTTTAGGCTGACAGTGAGTCATGCATTGCATCTCCCTGCAGACACAGAGGGGTGAGGCTTCCCTCTAAACTTCCACTCTAGCCCAGACAACATACAATGCTTGTGTTAGTGCGTTAAAACATTCATTGCTGTGCCTTTTTTACCCACTTGATTTGTGCAAAATATGATAACCATGGTCCCAAAGAGAGTTAGTGATACCAGTAGTAAAGTTAAGAGGAAAATTGTGTGTATCACAGTAGAGTTAAGGAAATAAATCATTGCAAAATTTGTGAAAGTCCTTGAAAAATGAATTTATAGGTGTAATTTTGGGGCCTCAAGAGTAATTATTTAGTTTCCCATTATTTCAAAACATATTTCATTCTTGAATTTTTCAGAATTTGGAATAAATTGTGTTTTACCCCTTTGACAACCTCAGGTGCTTCTTAAACCCAAGTAACTTGAATATTTCCTCTGGTAAAAGTGTCCCCAAATTCCCATAAGCTGTCTTTATTTCTTTTCAATTTTTTCCTCCAACTATGTATTTTCAAATAACCAATCTCCAAGCTTGATAATTCTTTCTTCTGGTTGATGTATCTTGATATGGGTGCTTTCTCTTGGATTTTCAGCTCAAGAATCTGATGTTTAACTGCTCCCATTTATTTTGTTAAATTTCTCCTTTCAGAATATTGAAATGTTTGTGTTTTCTTCAAACTCATCTATTTTCCTTAAAATGCCTTTTTAAAATTCTCTGGGTTTCCCCATACTAATTACCACCTGTTCAATTTCTAATGCAGTATTTTAAGTACTATATGAAGTTATCTTTTCCTGAAAGTTATCTTTTCCTGCTTGTCAGCAAGTAACCTCACCATAGTATTGGTGAATCAGGTATTCCAGTTTTTCTATTCTGGATTTTTTTGGAGCCTGTCTTTAATTATTTTCTCTGAAACTGTAGTCCCTTCCACTATTACACCTGAATCAAGAATTTCTAGGCTTCTGCTGTTGTTATGTTGTTTCCATTTCAGTATTGGAGGGCAATCCCAGGCCTTTCTTGTCCCAAATGCTCTGTTGGTATATTGTTTAGAAGAAAACAGGAGCTCACTTATAAAGAAAAATTGACCCCCAAACATTTCCTTGAAATTGGAGTAGGCCTGGATGCCTCATCCATGTTTAGTCAGCTGTGATCAGAATACAGGATTTTGTCTATCTGCAGAGGCATCATGGTCACTCCAGCTTCCTATGTCACATATATGGCCATCAGAGCCATGGAACTGTGCAACATTTTGAGACCAAAGCAAACAAACTAAGCACAACACTGGGTTTGGACCAAACCCATATGTGTATGTATCACCTATTGCTGAGTTAGAGTTATGGTCCAAAACCACTGTAACCAGCCACAGGTCATCCTAGTTAGAAGAAAAGTCTGATAGATAGGAGCCCTGTGTCTTACCCTGGTACTGAAGTTGTTTTCTGGGCCACATCTACAGGCATACCTTGGAATTTAATCCTTTAGGATCCACCCAGAGTTAAGTTTCATGTGCCTACCTCTAAGTTCCAGATTAAAGCTGAGCTTACTGTCTTGTTGTAGTCCTAGGGAGTGGGGTGTTTTACTATTGCATGCTGCCTGGGTTGAGGGGAGCACTGATAAAGGCAAATTTGTGGCCATCTAGGATGGTACTAACCTTGATATTTCTTGTGTCTCATAGCCACAGAAAATTTCACAGTCTCAGTCATACTGAAGCCTATGTTAGGTGATGCAGACTAAAATACAACTCTTCCTGCTGGGGTACAGGTCTCTGCTTGGTGCAGTTCCAGAGCCCCATCTTTGAGTACTGGCCTGATAATAGCTATGGTGCCCAAGTCAAGTGGGTAGGGGGTGAGGACAGTCCCTTAACCACCAAGGCTGGTGCTAAATTGTTTCACAATTAAATCTCACAGGTACAGGGGCTGTAAAAGTCTTGGGATATGAGCAAGCGTGTCCCAGGCTCTCTCCAAAGTTGGAACTGATGCAAACCAAAGCTTGCGTCTAGCAGGTGCCTGAATCTCTTCTTGATGCAGGAGTCAATTTAGAGCCATGGTGGTGAACCTATGGCATGCATACGGCAGCAGGCTTTTTGTTATCATCGGAAGCTCTAAAAGGTTCATCATCGAGCCAGATCCATGCTGTTGGCACGAGGGCAGTTGCAGCTGGGGGCCTGCCCAGGCCCCTTAGGACACTGGACTAGGCTCCAGAGGTTCCATGGGCTTGAGTAGACCATGCTCAGTGACCTTCATTCAACCAGAGAACCAGGCCCACCACACAAGGGGAGCCAAACAAAGCCAAGTGAGTCCCAGTAGCAGAAGGCTCAGGAGGTGATTTCCAGCACATCCAGGGAAAGCTTTGGAACATTGCTGGAAACACAGAAATATAGGAAAATGACAAAACAAAAGACCCAAAAGCAATCTCAAGCCTCCAGCCCATTCCAAGAAAATCTAGGAGCCATGTACATAGAAGAAAATACTACACATACACCTGAAATACTTGAAATGATATCAGCTGAAATAAAGAAGCAAGTACAGGAAGCTATAAGGGAACTCAAATCAGAAATAATCTCCCAGGTAAAAGAAGAAATGATAAAAGTAGTGAAAGAAATACTGAATGCATCCAACAAACACACAGCTAAAAAATTAGAGGAACAAAGCAAAATGATAGAATCCTTGAATGAACAATTTAAGAGAAAAACAGAATGCATTAAGCAGATTCAAAGAGATATGCAGGAAATGAAAGTTGCAAAACCCACCTCAACAAAAGTGAAGATAGAATCTCAGACCTTGAAGATAAGATTGCAGCTAGTGAACAGGAAAGGAAAGATCTTCTAAAAATAACAAGAAATCAGGAAATAACAATTCAACAGCTGCAAGATGATTCAAAGGAAAAAATATATGATTAATAGGGATAAATGAAAAATAAGGGGACAACACAAATGTATCAAGAGGCTATTTATAAAAGTAATAGCTGAAAACTTCCCAAACATGAATATGGAAACTGACATACAGATTAGTGAGGCATATAGAAGTCCAAGTAGCCATAACCAAAACAAAACTACACCCAGACATATAATAATCACCATCCCAGAAATCCAACATAAGAACAGAATATTAAAAGCTGTTAGAGAGAAAAGACAGATCACCTATAAAGGAAAACCTATCAGAATCACAGCAGACTTCTCAACACAAACAATGAAGTCAAGAGCATGGTGTGAAGTGTTTCAGATACTCAAGGAAAACAACTTCCAACCCAGACTGATGTACCCTGCAAAACTGTCCTTCAAAATGAATGGAGAGATATTTCCATGAAAAAGAACAGCTGAAGAACTTCATGATCACCAAACCAACCCTACAAAGAATACTGAAAGACCTTCTAGATACACATAGGAAAAAAAAACCACTAAGCAAGACAGACAGTTAAACAGAATGGAAAGTTAAGATACAACATCAGAAAGATAACATGCCAACAATAAACCAATATATGACAGTTATAACCGTTAATGTAAATGGCCTCAATTTACCAAATAAAAGAAACAGACTGGCAGAATGGATCAAGAGACAATGTCCAACCATGTGCTGTCTACAAGAAACCCATCTAACCCAAAAGGAAATTCATAGACTGAAAGTCAAAAGATGGAAAACAATACTCCATGCAACAGGAACTCAGAAAAAAGTGGGGATAGCTATTCTGTTTGCAGACCATGTGAACTTCAAACCAAGAATGGTCTGAAGAGATAAAGAAAGTCATTACATACTAGTTAGGGGGAAACTGCAAGAGGAAGAGATAACAATCTGAAATATATATGCACCAAATTCCAGAGCACCCAACTACACAAAGCAAGTATTAACAGAAATGAAAAATCAAATAGGCAACAACACAATTATAACAGAAGACCTTAACACACCACTGACACAAAGGGATAGATCAACTAGACAGAAAATCAGCAAAGAAATAACAGAACTGAATCACACCTGTGAACAAATGGATTTGATAGACATATACAGAGTGTTCCACCCAACGACATCAGAATATACATTCTTCTAAGCAGTACATGGGACATTCTCTAAAATAGACCATATACTAACCCACAGAACATATTTAAGTAAATGCAAAAGAACTGAAATTAACCCATGCATGTTATCGGACCATAGCACCATGAAACTGGAAATTAATGATAAAAGTAACTGCAAAAACCCCACAAACACATGGAAATTAAATAATACACTCTTGAGCAATCAGTGGGTCACAGAGGAAATGAAGAAGCAATTAAACAATATCTCCAAGCAAACGAAAATACAAATACAACTTACCAGAACCTGTGAGATGCAATGAAAGCTGTCCTCAGAGGAAAATTTATTGCACTGAGTTCCCACATTAGGAAAACAGAATGAACACAAATAAGCAACCTGATATTACACCTCAAACAGCTAGAAAAAGAAGAGCAAGCCAAGCCAAAAGCCAAAAGAAGGGAGGAAATTATAAAGATCAGAGCAGAAATTAATGCAATAGAGACTAAGAAAACAATTTAATGAATCAAAGAGTTGGTTCTTTGAAAGAATAAATAAAATTGACAAGCCCCTAGCCAAGCTAATTTTAAAAAGGAAAAAAAAAAGACTCAAATTCATGCAATACAGAATGAAAAAGGTGAAATCACTACTGACCCTGTGGAAATACAGAAGATAATCAACAACTATTTTGAAAACCTCTACTTTCATAGCTTCAGTAACACAGAAGAAATGGACAGATTCCTAGAAACATGTGAATCACCAAAGTTGGATCAAAAAGATGTAAAACTGCTGAATAACCCAATTTCTATTAATGAAATTGAAAATATAATCAAGTCCCTACCAACAAAGAAGATCCCAAGCCCAGATGGACTCACTGTGGAATTCTACAAGAAATACAAAGAAGACTTAATACCTACACTCCTCAAACTCTTCAATGAAATTGAAAGGGAAGCAATTCTCCCTAAGTCATTCCTGGAAGCAAACCTCACTCTAGTACCAAAACCTGAGAAAGACCCAACTAAAAAAGAGAACTACAGGCCAATCTCCCTAGTGAACCTAGATGCAAAAATTATCAATAAAATACTGGCAACAGGATGCAGCAAATAATCAAGAAGATTATACACCAGGACCAAGTGGGATTCATCCCAGGCATGCAGGGATGTTCAACATACATAAATCAATAAATGTAATCCACCATATCAATAGAGCCAAAAGTAAGAATCACATGATCATCCCTATAGATGCAGAAAAAGCTATTGATAAGATCCAACACCTATTCATGATAAAAACCTTACAGAGAATTGGAATAGATGGTCTTTACTTCAATATGATAAAGGCCACCTGCAACAAACCAACAGCCAGTGTCATGGTAAATGTCCAAAAACTGAAAGCCTTTACCTTGAAATCAGGCACAAGACAAGGATGTCCTTTATCACTGCTCCTATTCAACATAGTACTGAAAATACTAGCCAGAGCAATTAAACAAGAGAGAGAAATAAAAGGAGTAAAGATAGGAAAAGAAGAAGTTAAATTATCATTATTTGCAGATGACATGATACTCTACATAGAAGACCCCCAAACCTCTGTTGAAAGACTCCTAGATATAATAAATAAATTCAGCAATGTAGCTGAATATAAAGTCAATACTCAAAAATCAATACCATTCTTATACACTAACAACAAAATCACCAAGGGAGAAATAAGGGAAGCCACACCCTTCACACTAGCATCCAAAAAAAGAGAAATACTTAGGAATTAATCTCACAAAAGATGTAAAAGAGTTGTACAGGGAAAATTATAATACCCTGAAAAAAGAAACTGAAGAGGACCTCAGAAAATGGAAAGATATTCCTTGTTCATGGATAGGAAGAATATTGTGAAAATGGCCATTCTCCCCAAATTGTTATACATATTCAATGCAATCCCAATGAAAATACCACTAACATACCTCATAGATCTAGAGAAATCACTCTTCTGGAATCAGAAGAGACCTAGAATAGCAAAGGCAATTCTAAGCAGCAAAGCCAAAGCAGGAGGCATCACAAGCCCTGACTTGAAGTTATACTACAAAGCTACCATAATAAATCAACAAGGTATTGGAATAAAAACAAACATGAAGATCAATGGAATAGACTAGAAGATACAACTACGAACACACTCAACCACCTTATCTTTGATAAAGGGGCCAAGCATGTTCACTGGAAGAACAACAGTCTCTTTAATAGATGGTCCTGGAAAAACTGGCTTTCCATATGCCAAAAACTAAAATTAGACCCATGCCTATCGCCATGTACTAAACTAAAATCTAAATGGATTAAGGATCTAAATATTAAAACAGAAACACTAAATCTGTTGGAAGACAAAGTAGGTAAAAATCTTGAAGACATTGGGGTAGGTAGAGAATTCATGAACAAGAACCAAACTGCACAGGAAATACTTCCCAGAATCAAT